>JXCR01147367.1:562549-576585 GCA_002079205.1 Phalaenopsis hybrid cultivar
AGTATAATTTAATTCCAAGATTATTTCCAATTATATAAAATTAATTCTAACCACTTATATGAGTTGTCTGAGATCTAGTGTCAACCTATAGTTGGTTCAATGGTTGCTGAGTTTAGCAATAACAAGTTCTCATCCAAGCTCCTGTAACTGTTAAAATAAGATTAAAAGTTAATAAACAATTATTTTCTAGTCAGGTATAATATGAAAAACAACTCTTACCATCATCTTCTTGTACTCGTATGTGGGAGTGCCCCTCATGTGTGTTTCGAGGAACCCATACCCTTACAAGACGAACCCCAATTTTGCTTCAACTAGTCATTCTTTTTTATAAATTTAGAATTGTCCCTAGCTCTATGCCAAAAAAGTTACATATCCACCCTAATATGAGCATCTAGTTGGGGGCATCAAAAGAACTACTTTTGCATAATAAATATTAATATGCTACATGAATACAATTATATAACTTGAGATTAATGTCAATTGTTTACATCAAGCTCTTTGAACCACAGATTCTAGACATAAATTGGGATCTTTTTTCATGATAAATTTAGAGTGGCATACTTGCACTATATGATATCCCTGGTGGCATGACCAACCTGTATGGAGGGACAAAATCTGAAATGAAGATATTGCTAGCTTTATAAACAAAAGCTATATCACCCTTTGTTGGTAGATGTGATATAATAGAGATTGATAATCACCAAGTATGTGGTGAGGAGGCCACTGAAAATGATAGAAAAAAGAGGTACGGTTACAAAACTATGATGAAATGCTCCCACAAAGAATTTATATCCGTCTGAGTCAGAGAAGCCTCTAATAGCCTGAACAGGCTAGAAAACCATCTAAGTATAAATCTAATGTTTGGGCAAGCAGGTTGAAGAAGCATGAGGACTTCTTCTTAGGATATTTAAATATGATTGAATTATCTTGAGCTGTCCTAATGTAGAGGTCCTATTAATATGACTTGAGTTATGCTCATGCTATGCAAATCTATTTTAAATCCGACTCGATTGACATGTAGGAAAGTAAAATTATTTTTTGAAAACTTGTGAAATCTTTATCCTAAATGTTAATTTATCTCAATCTTTTATTACAAGGTACAGGGAAATTGTATTTTAAGGGGGGTTATAAAGAGCCTATATTCATATTTACTAAGTATCTCAAACAAACAAATAACTAAAGAAAACAAAAATGATGAAACAAAATAGAAAGTTAACAAATCAATGTGAATAAAAATAGTTATATGTAAGAGTAAAAGTTCAGAATTAAGATACGGGACACGAGCCAACTGTGCATGGTACCCATCACATGGTTTCGTGCATCAAGCGGCTCAAACCCGTTCTTGTACCTCATTTCTAATATAGACTCGATCCTAGGACTCCAATATGTACATAGGAAAAATTTTAAAGACTAAGCTTGCAAACCGAATGGGTTAGCATGGATTATTTACATGCAACCCATAAGGAACCATATGCAACAAAAGGATAACTTTCAAGCACTACATAATATGTTTTAGCTTAAATCAGTAAAATCCTTCCTATTAAACATGACTCCCTGCCAAAAGAACACCATAAAATGCTTGTGCGCACATTTCAAATGATGTAAACGCACAAAAATACTCTGCTATGCACAAAACATCAATATGACCCAATGCATATAAAAAACCTAACTACACACTACCATATTCTAGCCAACATCTTGAAATAAGGTGTCCAAAAACAACATCTTAGTGGGTGCAAATGTGGTGTTTATTTTTGATGGGGTCGCCAACCTCAGNTTTTAAAAGACTAAATTTGCAAACCGAATGGGTTAGCATGGATTATTTACGAATGGGTTAGCATGGATTATTTACATGCAACCCATAAGGAACCATATGCAACAAAACGATAACTTTCAAGCACATACATATGAATGTTTTAGCTTAACTCATTAAACTCCTTCCTATTAAACATGACTCCTTGCCAAAAGAACACCCTAAAATGCTTGTGCGCACATCTCAAATACTCTAAACATGCAAAAGTACTCTGCTACGCACAAAACATCAATAGGACCCAATGCATATAAAAAACCTTACTACACCCTACCATATTCTAGCCAACATCTTGAATTAAGGTGTCCAAAAACAACATCTTAGTGGGTGCAAATGTGGTGTTTATTTTTGATGGGGTCGCCAACCTCANACAAAAGTACTCTGCTACGCACAAAACATCAATAGGACCCAATGCATATAAAAAACCTAACTACACCCTACCATATTCTAGCCAACATCTTGAGTTAAGGTGTCCAAAAACAACATCTTAGTGGGTGCAAATGTGGTGTTTATTTTTGATGGGGTCGCCAACCTCAGCCTCTTCCTAAGGATACAAGATTCTAATAAGTGCCAATATGTGATGGCTTTATGCATATAAAAGCTTTAAAAGATTGACCTTATATATGGTCTAACAAGGATGCTTTATTTTTAAATTATGTTTAAAATAAGATTCATTGGAGAAAAAAAGAAGAATACATATTTTTTTTATGTTATTAATAAAAGTTCTAAGAAAAGAAAGCCTAAGTGGCACCTATTAGATCTTTGAGCATCTCAACAGATAATTACACGTATTGATGATGTAATAATTCACATTATTTGTTGAGATATCCTTACAGGTGTTGACCTCAATTTTGGTGAGGTCATTTCTTTCTCCTAGTACTTAGAATCTAGTCATAGGACTTTTCTTTTGACTATCCTAGAAGACTAGAGATGGAACCCCACCGACATAGAAATTCAAACCACTNCTTTCTCCTAGTACTTAGAATCTAGCCATAGGACTTTTCTTTTGACTATCCTAGAAGACTAGAGATGGAACCCCACCGACATAGAAATTCAAACCACTTTCTTGCTCTCTTTGAAACCCTACATGGCTGGTCATGACAAGGTTGAGACCAACATGTGAGGATTTAACTTAAGACAACCCGGGGTGGCTAGGGTTTGGTCTTTCACACACTCAAGCACATCACAATTCCCTACTTTTTTCTAAAGCCCTGAAATCAAACCCTTTTCCCCTTTGCTCTTTTGGAAACTCAAATGGATGGTCCCAAGCNGGACAACCCGGGGTGGCTAGGGTTTGGTCTTTCACACACTCAAGCACATCACAATTCCCTACTTTTTCTAAAGCCCTGAAATCAAACCCTTTTCCCCTTTGCTCTTTTGGAAACTCAAATGGATGGTCCCAAGCCTCTGGCCTTTGGTTGGTATGACTAGAACCAAAATGTGAAGGTTCATGAAGGATTTGTCGTTTGGCAAAGCTTGATCCTAAGGTAGTTAAGTGTGGTTAAGACCCATGACCAAATATTCATAAACCCTAAACTCACCTAAAATACCCAATCTTGCCAAAATTTACAAAAATTACAAAAAATGCCCCTAAAACCCTAAATTTTTAAAAGTGTCCCAAATTCTTAAATTCTCTCTAAAATATTAAAACTACCCATTGTGACCAAATTGACCAATTTTGACCAAAATCCTAATTTTGCCCCCAAATTCCCCAACATCTCCAAAATCACTCCTAAAATTCCAAAAAATCCCCAAGTTCACTCTAAATGTCCCCAAAATTAATTTGGATCACCCAATGTCTCCAATTATGCCCAAATCCACCCAAATTGCCAAAATTTCCTAAATTATCCCTAAATTCCCAAAACCACAAATTTTCACCCAATTGATCAAAGTAACCCCCAATTTTCATCCAATTCACACCTAACCTACCCAATTTCAAAGTTCAAACTCAATTTCAATCAAATTGAAGCCTAATTTTATTAGCCCATGGTTAATTTCAATTTAAATCCTTCATGCATATTCTAAAAGCTCATACCAACATGCATTTTCAAAAGCACATGACATTGATTTTAAAAGGACCAAATTGATCCCACATGACATAANTGCCAAAATTTCCCAAATTACCCCTAAATGCCCAAAACCACAAATTTTCAGCAATTGATCAAAGTAACCCCCAATTTTCTTCCAATTCACTCATAACCTACCCAATTTCAAAGTTCAAACTCAATTTCAATCAAACTGAAGCCTAATTTTTTTAGCCCATGGTTAATTTCAATTTAAATCCTTCATGTATATTTTAAAAGCCCATACCAACATGCATTTTCAAAAGCACATGACATTGATTTTAAAAGGACCAAATTGATCCCACATGACATAANTTGCTACAACGAGGAGCTTAGAGCTTACATGGTGGGCAGCCCCACTATCTTCAACAGCAAGAGGAGCTATACTCATACACTCCTTCCTTAGCTTTAAAATAACAAAGCCATAGGAATTCGAGGTTATTTGCCTAGTGCAACATAAATCCTCAAACATATTTTTAGGCATTTGTACAATCCTGTTGTACAATCGCCTGGTGCAACATAAATCCTCAAACACATCTTTTAGGCATTTGTACAATCCTGTTGTACAATCTAACCCTTAACTCGCCTTAGGATTCAGAGGTTGTCATTCGTTATGACCTAAATCCTCACATCTTCAATCTAACTCGCCTTAGGATGCCGAGGTAGTCGTTTGTTACGACTTAAATCCTCACATCTTCAAGGTTATTTGTGTTGATTGTAGTACAACATAAATCCTCAAACACATCTTTTAGGCATTTGTACAATCCTGTTGTACAATCTAAGCCTAAACTCGCCTTAGGACTCCGAGGTTGTCATTCGTCATGACCTAAATCCTCACATCTTCAAGGGCTCGCCTTAGGATTCCGAGGTTGTCATTCGTTATGACCTAAATCCTCACATCTTCAAGGATAATCTTAGGATTCCGAGGTTGTCTTTTGTCATGACCTAAATTCTCACATCTTCAAGGTTATTTGTGCTGATTGCTTCACACAAATGTAAATCCTAATAAATAAAAAAAATTGCAGGATGAAACATCTAAATGATTTCTCCTAAATTGAAGCCAAATAATAGGATAGCTTGGGAAGTCACCGAAGTTCTTCTTCGGATACGTGGCATGCTCTAGTGTTTCCTCCTTTGGACTCCAAAACAAAATGTTCCAAATTTGAACCAATCCCCTTCATACTTCTCAGTCCGATATCTTTGAAATGTCTTTACCATTTGAACTTCTTGAAGGTAATTTTTCTTGATTTTATGGAGAGTGTTCTTAAGTAACTTTTGTTACCTAAGATGTAATTAACTATAGGGGTTTGCCTTTATAGGAAGCTTTTCCCGAACCCAACATAATATAAACCCTATTTAATTCCTTATATTAAATAGGGGAACTTGTCGGCCAATATATTGGTTTCGCAGACCAAACGAATGTCATAACTTTCTTTAGTTTATTTGATCGAGCCTCACCTTCAATTCTTGTGTTCATCCTTTGGGATAGATACAGGATTTAAGGTAAAGAGCTCTTGCATCTAAACTATGAAAATTATGGGGTCAGTTTGACTTCATCTTTTTCAAAACCCAACTTTTTAAACGTCCTTCTGAAGCGGGCAACGGGATTTCAATTCTGAGGACCGACAGCTTCTTATGGGCAAACCCCACACCAAAAATAGTGCCGACACCAACCTACATAGAGGGATAAAATCTGAAATGAAGATATTGCTAGCTTTATAAACAAAATCCTTATCACTCTTCATAGGTAGATGTGATAGAATAGAGACTGATACTCGCCAAGTAAGTGGTGAGGAGGACACTGAAAATGATTGAAAAGAATGTTATGGTTACAAAACTATGATGAAATGCTCCTATAAGGACTTATATCCGCCTTACTCAGGGAAGCCTCTAAAAGCCTAAACAGGCTAGAAAACCATCTAAGTATAAATCTAATGTTTGGGCAAGCAAGTTGAAGAAGCATGAGAACTTCTTCTTAGGATATTTAAATATGATTGAATTATCTAGAGCAGTCTTAATGTAGAGGTCCTATTAATATGACTTGAGTTATGTTCATGCTATGCAAAGCTATTTTAAATCTGACTCGAATGACACGTAGGAAAGTAAAAATATTTTTTTGAAAACTTGAGATATCTTTATCCTAAATGTTAATTTATCTCAATCTTTTATTATTAGAGTTTGTATAGGGAAAATGTATTTTAGGGGGAGTTATAAAGTGCTTAATTTCATATTTACTAAGTATCTCCAACAAACAAATAACTAAAGAAAATAAAAATGATGAAACACAATAGAAAGTTAACAATTCAATGTGAATAAAAATAGTTCTATGAAGAGTAAAAGTTCAAAATTAAGATACGAGACACGAGCCCACTATTCCTGGTACCTATCACATGGTTTCTTGCATCAAGCGGCTCAACCCTGTTCCTGTACCTCATTTTTAATATAGACTCGATCGTAGGACTCCAAAAGGTACATAGGAAAATTTAAAAGACTAAACTTGCAAACCAAATGGGTTAGCATTGATTATTTACATGCAACCCATAAGGAACCATATGCAACAAAAGAATAACTTTCAAGCAAATACATAATATATTTTAGCTTAACTCATTAAACTCCTTCCTATTAAGAACACCCTAAAATGCTTGTGCGCACATCTCAAATATTGTAAACACACAAAAATACTCAGCTATGCACAAAACATCAATAAGACTCAATGCATATAAAAAACCTAACTACACCCTACCATATTCTAGCTAACATCTTGAAACAAGGTGTCCAAAAACAACATCTTAGTGGGTGTAAATGTGCTGTTTATTTTTTATGGGGTCGCCAACCTCAGCCTCTTCCTAAGGGTACTAGATTCTAATAAGTGCCACTATGTGATGGCTTTATGCATATAAAACCTTTAAAAGATTGACCTTATATATGGTCTAACAAGGATGCTTTATTTTTAAATTATGTTTAAAATAAGATTCNTCAACTTTTTTAACGTCCTTCCGAAGCGGGCGACGGGATTTCAATTCCGATGACCGACAGCTTCTTACGGGCAAACCCCACACCAAAAATAGTGCCGACAGTTTGCCTTAAAATCGCCCAAAAAAGTGATTCCGAATCGAGGATTTAAAAATCTGGGAGAAGAAGTTGAGAGAGCAATCAATGCTTGACAGTGGGAGAATTTCGCCTTATAATTGACAAATTTTTATCATCAAAATCTATCTTTCTGTTTCCTTTGCTCATTCTATGTGTCATAGTAAATCTACAAAAAATTGATAAAATCCAAATAAATTCCCAAAAACTCCGAAAATCACAATGTGGAACGTTTTAAACTTAAATCTACTAAGTACGAGTTCTTCATCAAAGGATTTTCTCAAAATCTTCCAAAGAAAATCTAAAAAATTCGGATCTCGGCAATGTAAGATAAAACCTTGGTGAAGATAAAAAATTTTGAGTTCAAAGTGTAGCTCTTACCTAGAGAAGATGAAACCCAAGCTTTGTTTGCCTTAAAATCGGCTAAAAAAGTGATTCCGGATCGAGGATTTAAAAATATGGGAGGAGAACTCGAGAGAGTAATCAATGCTCGGCAGTGAGAGAATTTCGCCTTGTAATTGACAAACTTTTGATCATCAAAATCTACATTTCTCTTTTCATTGCTCATTCTACGTATCATAGTAAACCTACAAAAATTTGATAAAATCCAAATAAATTCCCAAAAACTTCAAAAATCACAATGTGGAACATTTTAAACCTAAATCTACTAAGTAAGAGTTCTTCACCAAAGGATTTTCTCAAAATCTTCTAAAAAAAATCTCCAAATTTTGGATCTCGACAATGTAAGATAAACCCTTGGTGAAAATAAAAAATTTTGAGTTTAAAGTGTAGCTCTTACCTAGAGAAGATGAAATCCAAGCTTTGTTTGCCTTAAAATCGCCTCAAATCCGAGCAATAGCAAGCCCTATGTGCAAAAATCAGAAGTTGAAGGTGACTCAAGGGGTAAAAATGGTGTTTCACTGTGCAAATCATGAATTTTAAGGGTGTTTGAGTCGGTTCGAATCGAAGGCGTCGTCGGCGACGGCTCCAGTAGCCAAAAAATTCACATATTTGATTTTTTCAATTTTCAATTTTCTCTCAATTTACTCTAAAGTTTATTTAGTCTTTTTGAACATTAATTTTCATCTAAAAATAATTCACAAACAAATATTTTCACAAACAACGCCAAACTAACTTTTATATATGAAAATACACTTTTTAAAAATACATTTTTTTAATCACATTTCCGCATCTTCAAAGCAAACTAAATTATAATTCAACGTCGAAATCAAGTCACAACACTAAAACGCTGACACAAAATTATACACATAATCAAAGTTCTAAAGCAAAGTAAAGTAAATCAAATCCACACAATTACATTAAAACATAAGTATTTTAAAATTGTAGAGAGTCCAACTTCTTCAATTAATCTGCCTCTTCTTTTGTATTTTCTCCTCCTCTAATATCTCTCATAGACTGGTAATAGACATATAAATTGTAGAAGGCTCGGTACGAGAATTGAACAATCGAATTTTCATCGATCCATCCATTTTTCTTGAACATTTGTATCAATCTTGCTTCAATTGTTTCTGTATGATCAAAGTTCTCCTTCATTCTGCAATCTAGGTGATCAAAAAGGTATTAAGATTTTCTATTGCATTCGTAATACTCTAAAGGTTTCTTTCTATTTTCTTCATCCTCCTCTCCAAAGATATTGAACTTCCAACTGCTGGTGACATCAATAGTGTTGAAGCATGTGATGAATGATCCAAAATACAATCTAATGCTTCATTTCCATTTCTTATCTAATTTCCATCAATAGGAATCATGGGCTCCCAAGGTAGTAAAACTTTTTCCCAACTTTCATATAAAACTTGAGATTGATTGCAAAGTAGGAAAATTGTAGAAGGATGTCTAAGTCCATATAATGGCCCATTCATGATAATACTTGATCCCGACTGTTTATATGCAATTGTATAACAATGACTTTAATTATAATTTTCACTTATATTTCCTTACTTTGCAACAGAACCAAAAACATGATCCTGGAGAAAATAAGAATTTAACTTTTTAATTTATATATAGCATACTACACAAGTATACATATCGTTATCAAGTAATATATGACTTTTTGATTAAGACCTGAATATCGAACCCATAGGAAAATTATGCAATATGCACTATTGAACAACAAACTTTCTTTTCTAAAAAGAAAATTACTTAAACTATAGATATTTTCATAGTATTAACATTCAAATCTCTATGTTTTCGTTCGTTTTTTTCTCTTTTATTTTAGAAGGAGTCGTCAGCCTGTCGATCGTCGTATACTTCCCCCATTCGAATAAATCTCCCTCCCGAATCAGATCAATGATTCAAAGAGGAGAGGAACTGAATAAAAAGGGACATACGTCAATGCGACAAACAAGAGAAAACACAAACCGTGGAGAGCCTACGTGCGGTAAACCTCGCAAGGATATGTTAAGAGTGTCCGTCTAAATATAATCGGACGAAAGCACCTTAAACCGATATCCGCGAAAGAATACCTACGTAGACTACCCATAACCAGAGATTCANAATCAAGACATCAATATTCACTCAGCATCAGGATATTTAGGATGAATTATTAAGTAACGTAATAAAGTTTAAATGAACCCAAGGCTTTTTTACCANAGATATATTCTCCAAGAGATGCCTCTTTTCACAAGTTTTTTAATAATATTTTCGTTCCTAGTGGTCATAACCACCCTCTTTAGCCAATAGGTGCCTCAAATGTCTCTTCAAAATTAGGCCAAATAAAGAAAACCACGAAATAATTGCCTCTGACGCTTAAGCGCGGGCCTCTGGCGCTTAGGCGCGACCTTCTCTGTTTCATCGGCGCTTAAGAACCGGATCTGGCGCTTACGCCAAAACACTTTTGCACAAATTTCACATTTTTGCTCCCAATTTGATCCTTTTTCACTCCTTTTAGCATTTTTCAACCTTTTACTTGTAACTGAAAGAAAAACACACAAATATCTTCCATTAAAGTACAATATCTCAAAAATATGTATAAAAATACGTCTAAAAACACTATATATTTTAGGTGTATCAATAACCATAACAAATTTGAAATGAATTGACCCTATATCAATGAGTTTTTTCATTTGAATGCAAAATTTTAGAATGACAATTTCTTTTGTAACTCTATTAATCTTCATGGTAAGTAGTAGTTTTGTATATATAAAGAAATGTCATTATTTTGAAATTGAGTTAAACAGCGAAGCAGAGAAACTAATGTATCCCTCATCTGTGATTTTCCAATTATCATGTTCATCCGTCAGAAAATTATATACTTCTTGCATCATATCTTTCGTCAGGATAAAATTTGTATAATGACAGATTGAAATATTTTTTATCATATATAAATCATTAATCCGAGTCGGAGTAAATGGTACAGCCTTACCTCGAACGAAGACAACTCCTTGGGTAATTCCATATAGGTTAGCATAAAACTCTTTTACTACAGGTATTACAACTGCAGCGGTAGTGTAACACAAAACTTCTCAACTCTTATATACAATGATTTTCTCGATCTGTAAACTTGGATTACTCACTCAATGATTGACAAAGCCTCCTTGATAAGTCTCTTCTTCGTGATGATTTTGTCGTATAATCTATGCACGTCAAAACAGATAAACTTTCTTCTATTAAAAACTCCATACCTTGAAGTATTTCTAGAATTGGAAGCCATGTAATTTGAAATTAGAAAGTTTCTAGATGTCCAAGTCAGTTTTTAGGACTTTATAAACACCTCTCGACGGTTATTGTGGAGCGAAATCCCGCCAAAGTCCGTCAAAACCGTTCAACACGTGAAAAATGCTTGGGACACCATCGGCGCTGTCGGCGCAATGGTCCTTTAGTCGGGCGCCGTTAGCGCCCAGTCTGGCGCCGTCGGTGCTAGACGCCAAATTTGCGCCTGAAATTTTTTTATTCAATTTGATTCCAAATTTTTCTCAAATACCAATATTTATCTTAATTTATTATAAATAAAATTGTACAGGACATAGAAATATCATTATTTCCTAATACATAAACACATTTATTAACAAAATAGTAATATATAGATATATAAATTCATATATGAGTTGTTTCCCTCAAAGCGCTTGGTTTAACGTAGTCAGTCTGACATACCATTTGTTTAGTTGGGTTGACTTAACATTAAAACTTCTTTAAATTAGGGTATGTGTCATTCATAATAATGTTTCAATCAATGCCCATTAACTTTAAATATCTTTCCAGTTTTAGGATCTTTAATAACAACAGTTGCATATTGATAGACTTTAATTACTTTAAATGGCCCTAACCATCTAGATCTCAGCTTTCCTGAAAATAATCTCAATTTTGTATTATATAATAAAAATTTTTGTCCAGGTTCAAACTTTTTATTAATAATTTTCAGATCATGCCTATTTTCATTTTTTTTTTATAGATTTTTGCATTATCATATGTTTCATTTCTGATCTCCTCAAGTTCATTGAGTTGCAATAATCTTTTCTCACCGACATCTTTTAGATTAAAATTAAATTTCTTAATAGCCCAAAATGCTTTATGCTCAAATTCTACTGGTAAGTGACATGTTTTTTCTTAAAAATAAGTCTGTATGGGGGCATTCTTATAAGGGTTATATAAGCAATTCTGAATGCCCATAATACAATATCTAATCTAGCAGACCAATCCAATTTATAGGGATTTACAGCTTTTTCTAAAATTCGTTTTATTTCATGATTTGATATTTCTGCTAGACTGCTAGTCTGAGCATGATAAACAATAGATAATCTATGCATAATATCATATTTCTTTATCAATTTCTCGATTCTCTTATTTCTAAAATAGGATCTTTCATTTGTAATAATTACTCTCGATATTACATATCTTGTAAAAATATTTTTATTTAAAAATTTAGAAACACTCCGAGCATCACATTTAAGTATAACAACAACTTTAATCCATTTGGACATATAATCAACAATAAATAATATATATGTTTCCAAATGAAGGCATAAATGATCCCATAAAATCTAATCCCCACATATCAAAAATTTCAACTTGTAATGTGTACTTTAGAGGCATTTCATTTATTCTAGAAATATTTTTTACTCGCTGACATCGATCGCATGTTTTAATATATTCAGAGGCAGCGTCCTGAAGAAAGGTGTGTCGAGGTGGCAGTGACCAAAAGTGATGGGCGTGTCGTGGTGGCAGCGGTCCGAAGGTGTGTCGAGGAGACAATAACCAAAAGAGATGAGCGTATCATGACGACATCGATCCGAAGAAGTGCAACACAAGCAAATGATAATGATCATGCAAGCAAACACATACCAAATGCAACATGCAAACAGACAAGCATGTGATATAATGCAAAAGCAAACAAACATGCAAGTGATTGGTTGACCGGATCGTGGTAATCGGTCAAACCAAAGTGATTGGTCGACCGGGCCGAAGCTGTCGGTTGAACCAAAGTGATTGGTCGACCAGGCGGCCTATCAAAGCGAAGTGAAATGCTCGTCGAACCGGGGTGGTCGGTCGAAGCGAAGTAAGATGCTCACAGGACCCGGGCGGCCGATCAGAGCGAAGTGAAATTCTCNCGAAGCGGCCTATCAAAGTGAAGTGAAATGCTCGTCGAACTGGGGTGGTCGGTCGAAGCGAAGTAAGATGCTCACAGGACCCGGGCGGCCGATCAGAGCGAAGTGAAATTCTCACCTAGCCAGGGCGATCGGTGGGAGCGAAGTGAAATGCAACATGCACCAAGAAAAAAAAAATGCAATGCAATCCAAAGCAAGCAAATATGCAAGTAACCAACCAAGCTCGTGCTAGCGACCTCGTTGGGGAAACCTAAGATTTAGACCCTTGGATATACGGCATCGCCGCCTCTTGCTCTGGTGAGGAAANCAAAAAAAAATGCAATGCAATCCAAAGCAAGCAAATATGCAAGTAACCAACCAGGCTCGTGCTAGCAACCTCGTTGGGGAAACCTAAGATTTAGACCCTTGGATATACGGCATCGCCGCCTCTTGCTCTGGTGAGGAAATATGAGGAATTTCTCTCCGGATCTCGAAGGGGGAAATCCTCATCGACGTCGCGAAATAGGATAATCACAAAGCTTTTCCTATTTTGTGAACTACTGCAGACTTTGCAAAGCGAGCCAACTTCAAAGCTTCTTTCGCTTTGTTAAGTCCGACCTCCCAAATTCTCCAAGTAAAGCTGGGGAACCCAAAACAAGGGGAATGAGGGACTCCGACCCCATTAGGACATGCGCTAAGACTCACAATAAATGGGAGACACTCAGTTCTACGGAGGGTGTTGGCTACGCGCGGGAAATCTAAACCTAAAGGCTAGCTCTAACAAATCCAATGATCCATCTCACAGGCACGAAGTCGTGCCGACCCACACCGGTGCACGCGTCCCATGTGGGCGATCGAACCCACACGCCTAGACACAACTAAAACCTAGGGCCAGTTAGGAATTAAGAAATCTCACCATCGTGACAGTCGCGGACGCATTTTCTTTGCTTGCTCCAAGCTCGCTGGCGCCCAATCCATGATCCAGTATGCCTCATAGAACGTGCACAGGATAAGAAAAAGACCCAATGAGGGCAGGAGTCAGTGAGGTATGCGAAGTACATTTGGTAAATATCACAGTATATGACAATACGACCAACATGTTCCTTCGAGAGGAGTTGTTCCATGCCGGCGAAAGAGGAGAACCCACGAGGATGCCGACGGGAAGGAGCGTTGACGGAGGCATTTCCCTCGAGGTGGAGGACCCTTGCACCTTGAACAGCGAGAACGCTAACTGTCCGACGACATCGAAATGCTCCGGCGAAGTATTCGGTCTTTGGGAAAGTAGGACGGCGTGGTGAATGAGTTAGCTCGCCAGCGGTGCATACCAGGAGCGAAAATAATGCGGAGGACAGCCCGAAATCCGATGTTCTCCTCGTTGATTTTCTTCAGCGTAGATACGACGCAGGCGAGGCAAAAAGGTCAGCGAGGAAGAGGTCTGGCGAGTGGCGGGATCTCGGCATCGGAGTTGGAGGAGGGGCCGGCGGATCTGCGTACGACCAAGAAGAGAAGAAGAAGAAAAGGAAGAGGGAGAGGCGG
>JXCR01147367.1:578815-602557 GCA_002079205.1 Phalaenopsis hybrid cultivar
GGAAGCTTTACATGCATGCCTCTTAATTCCTAGGAATATACATATCTAACTCATAATCTTAAATTTTTATATATATGCCGCCTTACTTATGCATGAAAAAGAACATTTTATTGTGTGTCAAAAATGCGTCCGCACTAATCTTGAATAAATTTAACAGACTGAATGACAAATGTGCGGTCATAGATGACTCACAGAAAGAAGATTAAAGGCCACACTAACGAAAGACTAAAAAGCCTGATCGGCCGACCAACTTCAACTCCCTTGGAGCGAGATCTGAAGTCGGTCAAACTATGGCCGCTTGAGTCGAGGATCGAGAACATTGAACCAAAAGAAGACATCAGCCCAACTCTCATACCCACATAGTTAGTCGCCTCACAAGGACCCCTGAGACTCTTCAAGCCCCAGGGTTCTCATTGCAACGCTCTTCACAGACAATCTGGGAGGGTCTCCTATCACAAAGAAAGCTATCTGCCAGATTGCGGTTATCCACAGTCTAATAACATAGTCTCTTCCTGACGACAAGAGCTTCTTTGCTAGATGTTGACATTTTACAATCAAACCAAAACATTAATCGATTAATCAAGCTAATCGAGCGAAGTCCCGACGACCGAAAGACATCCAGAGCCAACGGGTTGTCCCAACTCAACAGAGCTGAGTGACAGACATTGCCAACCCAACGACTACCGATCTCTACCGGTTGAGTGATGGGATAGCCGAGCTCTATGCTCATATATTTTTTATACCTAATATACCTTGTAACACCCTCATAAAATCAGGGCAATCATGTAATTGTACCATTCATACCACCTTGTCTATGAATAGCTGTTGTAAGGGGTTCATCAGTCAGTTATAAAAGAATCAGTTCTTTACTGTGCTTTCTCTCTCTCTCTTTCTCTCTTGCACTCTCTCCCTCTCGTTCTCTCTCCCATTTTACGCTCTATTTCTTGGGTATGATTCACAAGATAAATTCAGATTCAACATTCATATTTTAAAATTTAACCTATTTGTAATTTCTATGTAATTTGATTGATTTGAGCAGTATATGTATAATATTTATATCATAATAGATATGTAATCGAGCTAAGCTGATCTGTGAGCCGGTTCAAGCATAATGCAATAAATGACTAGTGAATTGAGCTCAACGAGTTAACACATCAAGTTTGAGCCAAATTCGATTTTACTCATTAACTATGTCGTAAGCTGGCTAGTTTAAAAAATATTAATATAAAATGCAGTTAAAATGTATTCAAATTTAAAAGCTCAAGTGTAAATTAAGAAACTAATTATAAAATAATATTGACTTTCTTATATCAAATAATTTCTTAATGTTTATATTCCTAATTTCACCTATTTTGTAATTAAATTTGACATTATATATATAACACAAAAGATGTAATATTATAACTCTACATACTGTAATTTATATTTTAGAAAATAAATGCTGAAAATATTAAAAATGGGTATATTGATTTGCAAGATATTTCTTTCATTTATTTAAAATTAATTGCCACTATAAATTTTGGGTCTATATTTTAATATCTTCCAATTCTAATTATTATATTTTCACATTGAGACAAGGACACATTGAAATACCTTGTTATTGTTTTCACATAATCCAAATGTATCTCTATAAATTGAAATGTTTCAATTTTTCATGGTTGAAATATGTTTGAAATGTTTGAAATGTTTAAATTGTTTGAATTATTTGAATTGTTTGAATTGTTCGAAATCTTACAAATTTGTTTGCATTGTTTGAAATCTTACAAATTTGTTTGCATTGTTCGAATAGTTTGAATGATTTGAAATTTTTCAAAAGCTTAAATCTANGTTTGAATTGTTCGAAATCTTACAAATTTGTTTGCATTGTTCGAATAGTTTGAATGATTTGAAATTTTTCAAAAGCTTAAATCTATAAGAAATTAATGTTTAAATCTGTGTGAATCATAACACAAATGCACAACAGTCGAAACACACTTCACAACAAAACCATAATATCATATCTCATCCATCAAATATTCAAATCTAGAGGCACTATGCGAGATTTCACTCCCAAAAACTTCAAAAAATAGGTTTCACTCAAAGAAACTAAATAAATCTAAAAAAAAAATTAAAAAAAAATAAATGCTAAGAGGCGAACCTGAAGATAAATATGAAATTATAGAATTTAATATAAGCTAAGGGACAAAGATGAAGATCATATTATAATTTATAGAATTTAATTTTTTAAAATATGTTAAATTTTTAAAGTATATAATTATTTTAAAAATATTTTAAAAAATATATATATATATATACTAAAAATATTGTCAGTGATTATGTTAGAGTTTCCGACCAACTTTATGTGTCTTAACTATTTGATTCTGCGTTGCAGCCATGTTCGCGAGTGACAACGCAACTGCTAACTAAAATTTCATAGTCAGCGTCTCTCACACGAGAAAATATTACATCAGGACTCCTAAAGTAGTTTTCTAATCTTCTAGCTATTAAATAAAAGAATGAGACATGACATCTCTCAAGCCCATTTGCATCTGCATCCCTCTCATACTCCTTGACTGCAGTTGCTCCCCCATTCACCTCCAAGGAAATATTAGAAAACTTCTAAAATCTCCTACATAGATAAAAGCAAGATTTTAGCTGCATTGTTTTATTTTATATTTCATGTGCATTTTATTTTTCATTTGATAAGACTCTGTCGTGATGATTGATGGGTTGGTAATCCTTAATAATAATNTTTAAAAATTATATTTGAGCATTTGTGGGAATCATCCTAGATTTTAGCTGCATTGTTTTATTTTATATTTAATGTGCATTTTATTTTTCATTTGATAAGACTCTGTCGTGATGATTGATGGGTTGGTAATCCTTAATAATAATNCTGGATCGAGGATTTAAAAATCCGGGAGGAGAAGTCAAGAGAGTAATCAATGCTCGGCAGTGGGAGAATTTCGCCTTTTAATTGGCAAACTTTTGATCATCAAAATTTACATTTCTCTTTCCTTTGCTCATTCTACGTGTCATAGTAAATCTACAAAAATTTGATAAAATCCAAATAAATTCTCAAAAACTCCGAAAATCACAATGTGGAACGTTTTAAACTTAAATCTACTAAGTAAAAGTTCTTCACCAAATGATTTTCTCAAAATCTCCCAAAAAAATCTCAAAATTTCGGATCTCGGTAATGTAAGATAAACCCTTGGTGAAAATCAAAAATTTTAAGTTCAAAGTGTAGCTGTTACCTACAGAAGTTGAAATCAAAGCTTTGTTTGCCTTAAAATCGTCTCAAATCCGAGCAATAGCAAGCCCTAGGTGCAAAAACCAGAGCTTGAAGGTGACTCAAGGGGTAAAAATGGTGTTTCACTGTGCAAATCACAAATTTTAAGGGTGTTTGGGTCGGTTCGAATCGAAGGCGCTGTCGGCGCCCATCCGGTGCCGTCGACGCCAGTGGCGAAAAATTCACTTATTTGATTTTNTTGTGCAAATCACAAATTTTAAGGGTGTTTGGGTCGGTTTGAATCGAAGGCGCTGTCGGCGCCCATCCGGTGCCGTCGACGCCAGTGGCGAAAAATTCACTTATTTGATTTTTTCAATTTTCAATTTTCTCTCAATTTACTTCAAAGTTTATTTAGTCTTTTTGAACATTAATTGGTAAGTAGTAGTTTTGCATATATAAAGAAATGTCATTATTTTGAAATTGAGTTAAGCAGCGAAGCAGAGAAACTAATGTATCCCTCATCTCTGATTTTCCAATTATCATGTTCATCCGCCAGAAAATTATATACTTCTTGCATCATATGTTTCGTCAGGATAAAATTTGTATAATGACAGATTGAAACATTTTTTATCATATACAAATCATTAATCCGAGTCGGAGTAAATGGTACAGCCTTACCTCGAACGAAGACAACTCCTTGGGTAATTCCATATAGGTTAGCATAAAACTCTTTTACTACAGGTATTACAACTGCAGCGGTAGTGTAACACAAAACTTCCCAACTCTTATATACAATGATTTTCTCGATCTGTAAACTTGGATTACTCACTCAATAATTGACAAAGCCTCTCTCCTTGATAAGTCTCTTCTTCGTGATGACTTTGTCGTATAATCTATGCACGTCAAAACAGATAAACTTTCTTCTATTAAAAACTTCATACCTTGAAGTATTTCTAGAATTGGAAGCCATGTAATTTGAAATTAGAAAGTTTCTAGATGTCCAAGTCAGTTTTTAGGACTTTATAAACACCTCTCGACGGTTATTGTGGAGCGAAATCCCGCCAAAGTCCGTCAAAACCGTTCAACACGTGAAAAATGCTTGGGACACCGTCGGCGCTGTCGGCGCAATGGTCCTTTAGTCGGGCGCCGTCAGCGCCCAGTCTGGCGCCGTCGGTGCTAGAGGCCAAATTTGCGCCTGAAATTTTTTTATTCAATTTGATTCCAAATTTTTCTCCAATACCAATATTTGTCTTAATTTATTATAAATAAAATTGTACAGGACATAGAAATATCATTATTTCCTAATACATAAACACATTTATTAACAAAATAGTAATATATAGATATATAAATTCATATATGAGTTGTTTCCCTCAAAGCGCTTGGTTTAACGTCCGACATACCATTTGTTTAGTTGGATTGACTTAACATTAAAACTTCTTTAAATTAGGGTATGTGTCCTTCATAATAATGTTTCAATCAATGCCCATTAATTTTAAATATCTTTCCAGTTTTAGGATCTTTAATAACAACAGTTTCATATTGATAGACTTTAATTACTTTAAATGGTCCTAACCATCTAGATCTCAGCTTTCCTGGAAATAATCTCAATTTTGTATTATATAATAAAAATTCTTGTCCAGGTTCAAACTTTTTATTAATAATTTTCAGATCATGCCTATTTTCATTTTCTTTTTATAGATTTTTGCATTATCATAGGCTTCATTTCTGATCTCCTCAAGTTCATTGAGTTGCAATAATCTTTTCTCACCAACATCTTTTAGATTAAAATTAAATTCCTTAATAGCCCAAAATGCTTTATGCTCAAATTCTACTGGTAAGTGACATGTTTTTTTTTAAAAATAAGTCTATATGGGGGCATTCTTATAAGAGTTATATAAGCAGTTCTGAATGCCCATAATACAATATCTAATCTAGCAGACCAATCCAATTTATAGGGATTTACAGCTTTTTCTAAAATTCGTTTTATTTCATGATTTGATATTTCTGCTAGACTGCTAGTCTGAGCATGATAAACAATAGATAATCTATGCATAATATCATATTTCTTTATCAATTTCTCGATTCTCTTATTTCTAAAATGGGATCTTCCATCTGTAATAATTACTCTCGATATTACATATCTTATAAAAATATTTTTATTTAAAAATTTAGAAACACTCCGAGCATCACATTTAGGTATAACAACAACTTTAATCCATTTGGACATATAATCAACAACAAATAATATATATGTTTCCAAATGAAGGCATAAATGATCCCATAAAATCTAATCCCCACATATCAAAAATTTCAACTTCTAATGTGTACTTTAGAGGCATTTCATTTATTCTAGAAATATTTTCTACTCGCTGACATCGATCGCATGTTTTAATATATTCAGAGGCAGCGTCCTAAAGAAAGGTGTGCCGAGGTGGCAGTGACCAAAAGTGATGGGCGTGTCGTGGTGGCAGCGGCCCGAAGGTGTGTCAAGGCGACAATAACCAAAAGAGATGCGCGTATCATGGCGGCAGCGACCAGAAGAAGTGCAACACAAGCAAATGATAATGATCATGCAAGCAAACACATACCAAATGCAACATGCAAACAGANAATTATCGTTCGCGTATTCTTCAACCGTACACGCTCGCTGCGAAGTGGCTGTCCTTTCTGTCTAAAGCCGACATTTTGGACGCATCCGCGCAATCCGTTTCACCATTTAGGGTTATCCAGACAACTTTTTCGACTATCGAGCCAAAAAAGATAATTTGCACATTTTTATCCCGCCGACGAAATCGTGGCATAACGAACGCCCTACCTAAGTGGAATCGACATTCCGGACTCGCTCGGGTGGTTCGTTTTATCGTCCAGAGTCATCTGAACGAATTTTCTGGTGATCGGGCCAATTCGAGCGAATTTCGCGCTTGACCGATGAAAAATATTTGTTGACCCGATCAGAGCCGTCCGACGAACAAAATGTCGACCAGCCTTCGCTTAAGCGAAAGCAAAAACATAGCAGAATGACCTTGGCTACGTGTTCCTCAACACGCGCCAAAATGTCCCGGGTGGGTGTCTGGACTATCAAATATTATCTACGGACGGGCTGTAAACTATCCCGAGCCATGCAGGTGAACAGCCTACACTCGTGACATAAAAATTGATGTCAACACCCATAACACATCATTTAGTTTCAGCACTTAATGTTTCTTATTAGGATGCACTTTTTCTCCATAATCTTCTTAATCTCATGATCAGAAACCACTAATCTTGGAGTGATAAGCAATAGCTATCCTATACCTAATCCCATATTTTCTTAAAAATATTTGAACTTATCTATTACAAAAGTGGTTAGTCTCTTCACTTATCACTACTCTATAAGTCCCAAATGTAAATAAATAAGAAATAAAAAAAATCTTTTAAGCAATTCAATAATGATCCTATCATCATTTTAAATAATCATAGCTTCGATCCATTTAGACATATAATCTATTATCGCCATAATAAATTGCTTCCCTAAAAGAATTATAGAAGGTTTCATAATGCCAATTATACAAACATTATAAATTTCCACTTCTAAAATATAATAAATGATGCTCCATCTTTTGTCCCAACATTTCCTACTATTAGACATTTGTCACACTTCCAAATGAATTTATTCATATCATTAAAAAGTGTAGGCCATTAGAATCTAAATTAGAACATCTTATGTTATGTTCTATCTCCTAAAGTATGTCCACCATATTCAGCTTCATGACACTTCCTATAAAAGTTTCAAATTCTTCTTGAGGGCCACATCTCCTAATGATTTGATCATTGTATATATATATATATATATTGTGGTTGGCATCCACGGTATAAGACCCCTCAGGTCGGGGGTTTGAATTCCCTCTGGCAGAGTTGGCTTTAAAGAGGTGGTACTCGAATTTATTGATATTATTAAAAAGTGTAGGCCAGGTGGTACTCGAACTTATTGATATTATTAAAAAGTGTAGGCCAACATAATCTAAATTAGAATATCTTATGTTATGCTATATCTCCAACAATATGCCCACCATATTCAGCTTCATGACACTTCCTATTAAACTTTCAAATTCTTCTTGAGGGTCACACCTCCTGATGATTTGATCATTATATATATATATATATATATATATATATATATCGTGATTGGCATCCATGGTATAAGACCCCTCAGGTCGGGGGTTTGAATTCCATCTGGCATGGTTGGCCTTAAGAAGGTGGTGCTCGAATTGTTAGACACATTAAAAGCGGTTAGAGACTCATATGATAGCATATAGCTGTAAAAATGTTGAGTGTGAGATACTTAAATGCATAAAAATTGGGTGTTATGTATGTAAATTTCTCTTCATATTAATATTTTTTACCAGAGTTAGCTCAGGGTCTAATTAACGAATCAAATCGGGTTCGACTCAAACTCGATTTATTAGTGCATTGAGCTCAACACACGAGTCGGTTACCTATCTAAATATAACACATCGATTAATTAATTATTTTAAAATTTCTCATTATCATAATTTAAATTTAATATGTTTAGTCAATGGCTTGAGTTTTATATCTGAACAACCTTTTTGCAAGCANACATGGTTGGCCTTAAGAAGGTGGTGCTCGAATTGTTAGACACATTAAAAGTGGTTAGAGACTCATATGATAGCATATAGCTGTAAAAATGTTGAGTGTGAGATACTTAAATGCATAAAAATTGGGTGTTATGTATGTAAATTTCTCTTCATATTAATATTTTCTACCAGGGTCTAATTAACGAGTCAAATCGGGTTCGACTCAAACTCGATTTGTTAGTGCATTGAGCTCAACACACGAGTCGGTTACCTATCTAAATATAACACAACGATTAATTAATTATTTTAAAATTTCTCTTTATCATAATTTAAATTTAATATGTTTAGTCAATGGCTTGAGTTTTATATCTGAACAACCTTTTTGCAAGCAAAGGATAACTAGTCCACGTGGACAGAAACTATTGGATACTCTATTTATTTATAATTATTATTTTTTTAATTCTTTATGAGTTAAAAGTAGCCTGTCCATGCATAATTTTTTATTTAATTATTGTGATAATTTTAAGTTATATGTTCAATAAAAGGTGACCTGTTGATTGGCCGAGTCAACATTTGACTGACTTTCAAAAATATAAATGAAAAATGGAAGCTTTACATGCATGCCTCTTAATTCCTAGGAATATACATATCTAACTCATAAACTTAAATTTTTATATATATGCCGCCTTACTTATGCATGAAAAAGAACATTTTATTGTGTGTCAAAAATGCGTCCGCACTAATCTTGAATAAATTTAACAGACTGAATGACAAATGTGCGGTCATAGATGACTCACAGAAAGAAGATTAAAGGCCACACTAACGAAAGACTAAAAAGCCTGATCGGCCGACCAACTTCAACTCCCTTGGAGCGAGATCTGAAGTCGGTCAAACTAATGCCACTTGAGTCGAGGATCGAGAACATTGAACCAAGAGAAGACATCAGCCCAACTCTAATACCCACATAGTTAGTCGCCTTACAAGGACCCCTGAGACTCTTCAAGTCCCAGGGTTCTCATTGCAACGCTCTTCACAGACAATTTGGGAGGGTCTCCTATCACAAAGAAAGCTATCTGCCAGATTGCGGTTATCCACAATCTAACAACATAGTCTCTTCCTGACGACAAGAGCTTCTTTGCTAGATGTTGACAGTTGACAATCGAACCAAAACATTAATCGATTAATCAAGCTGATCGAGCGATGTCCCGACGACCGAAAGACATCCAGAGCCAACTGGTTGTCCCAACTCAACAAAGCTGAGTGACAGACATTGCCAACCCAAGGACTACCGATCTCTGCCAGTTGAGTGATGGGATAGCCGAGCTCTAGGCTCATATATTTTTTATACTGAATATACCTTGTAACGCCCTCGTAAAAGCAGGGCAATCATGTAATTGTACCATTCATACCACCTTGTCTATAAATAGTTGTAGTAAGGGGTTAATCAATCAGTTATAAAAGAGTCAGTTCTTTACTATTCTCTCTCTCTCTCTCTCTCTCTCTCTCTCTCTCTCTCTCTCTCTCTCGCGCTCTCTCTTTCTCCTTCTCTCTCCCATTTTACGTTCTATTTCTTGGGTATGATTCATAAGATAGATTCAGATTCAACATTCATATTTTAAAAGTTAAACTATTTGTAATTTCTATGTGATTTGATTGATTTGAGCAGTATATATGTAATGTTTGTATCATAATAGATATGTAATCGAGCTAAGCTGATCTATGAGCCGGTTCAAGCAGAATGCAATAAATGACCAGTGAATTGAGCTCAATGAGTTAACACATCAAGTTTGAGCCAAATCCGATTTTACTCATTAACTATGTCGTAAGCTGGCTAGTTTAAAAAATATTAATATAAAATGCAATTAAATTGTATTCACATTTAAAAGCTTAAGTGTAAATTAAGAAGATAATTATAAAATAATATTGACTTTCTCATATCAAATAATTTCTTAAAGTTTACATTCCTAATTTCACATATTTTGTAATTAAATTTGACATTATATATATAACACAAAAGATGTAATATTATAACTCTACATACTGTAATNAAAGTGGATGTCCTTCTTGGCTAAAATTGACGTTCCAGACGCGTTGGCGCAGCCCATTTCGTCGTTCGGGGTCATTTGGACCACTTTTCCAGCGATCGGGCTAAAAAACAATAATTTGTGTATTTTAGGCTTGCCCACAAAGTCGTAGCTAATTGAACGTCCTTTCTAAGTAAAATTGACGTTCCAGACGTGATCGCGCAGTCCGTTTCGTTGTCCGGGGTCATCTGGACAACCTCGCTGATGATCGCATCAATTCAAGCCAAAATCGCGCTTGACGCGCCACATAATATTTTTCGCCCCGACCGACTCGTTCGACGTGCCAAATGCCGGTCGGCATTCGCATAAGTGAAAGCCCAAGCCTAGCAGAATGACTCTAGCTACGTGTCCCTCAACACGTGCCAAAAAGGTCTCAGGCGGGTGTATGAACTATCGGACGTCACGGACAGACCGTAAACTATCCTGAGTCATGCAGGTGGACACCCTACACTCGTGACATCAAAAATTGATGCAAACACTCTATTTTTTGGTATTTTTGATATTTTGACAAAACAATAACAACTAAATAAGATAACTTGAGTTTATGTAAAAGAAAATCACTTGATATGAAAATATTTTTCTCCTTATCATGAATTAGTAATAAGTATAGGAATTCTGTTGTGGAAGTATGCTAATTATGTTGTGTTAAATAGGAGCAATTATATTGTTTACCCTTGCTAGAGATGTTATAAAAAACATTGACTAATTTAAAGTTTGAATAGTTCTGAAGACTGGTTAGGCATGGAAGATACCAGCTCTCACTCTAGAGTTCCCTCTTCCCTCCACTTGGGGGCTAATATCTCGTATCAGAACCTAAAACAATAAACCGAGTTAGCAGATTTAACCTGTCACTTTAAAGTCCCCTAACTCTACACCCTTCAAAGATTATTTTCCTATTTATTTGCACTAAATCATATGAATTACAGCAATTCATCCAACTCATTCGATTCTTTCTAATTGTTGACTGAGACAATACCAGTCCGGTTCTTACATGTTCTCACAATAAATTTTAACCAATTGTTGACTTAGACAATACCAGCCCGGTTCTTACATGTTCTCACAACAAATTTTAACATTATTTCCAAATTTATTTGCACTAAATCATATGAATTACATTCTCATTCATACAACCTCATGTGATTCTTTCTACCTATTTGCACTCAATCATATGAACTACATTCTCATTCATACAACCTCATGTGATTCTTTCCAAATGCACTCAATCATATGAACTACATTCTTATTCATACAACCTCATGTGATTCTTTCCAATTGCTGAAAAATACCATCCCGATTCTTACATGTTCTCACAATAAATTTTAACATCCATGAAGCACATGAATTTAAATCATCACTTCTTCCAACTTTTAAGATCAATACTCTCCACAACTTCCATCTAATACTTTTAATTATCATTTTAAGGAGAAAGATAAAGAAACTACTCAGAATCCATGGAGAAAACAAAACCACACTTTATTTTAAAAGAAAAAAAATCATTGTCAAACCAACAAGAAGTCTCGATTAAAACCAAGAGTAGTTCAAAACAAAAGATAAAAACTTATCTCAAATCCTCCACCAAACTCTTGAAGTTTCTTTGAATCTGTTTAGAAACAAAGATAAAAACTTATCTCAAATCCTCCACCAAACTCTTGAAGTTCCTTTGAATCTCTCTCTTTTACAACACTCTCAAAATAAACTAAAAACAAAAAAAGATAAAGTAAATTTGTGTGGTGTCTGAAAATCTCTCCAAAACTATCTCTCAAAACTCCTCAGCTCTTCAAATTCTTTTCAGAACTTTTAAGCACCCCCTTCAAATGTCTCAACTTCCTTCTTTTATAAATTTCCCAAGAGGTGCCTTGGAAATTCTTCAAAATGTGTCCAAATACGATGTATTTACCAAGAGATGTCTCCTTTCACAAGTCTTTTAATAATATTTTCATTTCTAGTGATCATAACCACCATCTTTAGCCAATAGGTGCCTCAAATATTTCTTCAAAATTCGACCAAATGAAGAAAATCGCCAAACAACTGCCTCTGGTACTTAAGCGCGGGCCTCCGGCGCTTAGGCGCGACCTTCTCTGTTTCACCAGCGCTTAAGCACCGGATCTAACATTTACGCCAAAACACTTTTGCACAAATTTCACATTTTTGCTCCTAATTTAATCTTTTTTCACTCCTTTTAGAATTTTTCAACTTTTTATTTGTACCTAAAAGAAAAACACACAAATACATTTCATTAAAGTACAATATCTCAAAAATAGATATAAAAATGCGTCTAAAAATATTATATATTTTAGGTGTATCAATACTCATAACAGATTTGAAAATAACTTATATCAATGGATTTTTCCATTTGAATGCAATAGTTTAGAATGACACTTTCTTTTGTAACTCTATTAATCTTCATGGTAGGTAGTAGTTTTGCAGATATAAAGAAATGTCATTATTTTGAAATTGGGTTAAGCAGCGAAGCAGAAAAACTAATGTATCCTTCATCTCTGATTTCCCAATTATCATGTTCATCCGTCAGAAAATTATATATTTCTTGCATCATATCTTTCATCGGGATAAAATTTCTATAATGACAGATTGAAACATTTTCTATCATATACAAATCATTAATCCGAGACGGAGTAAATGGTACAGCCTTACCTCGAACGAAGACAACTACTTGGGTAATTCCATGTAGGTTAGCATAAAACTCTTTTACTACGGGTACTGCAACTGCAACACTAGTATAGCACAGAACTTCCAAACGCTTATATACAATGATTTTCTCGATCTGTAAACTTGGATTACTCACTCCATGATTGACAAAGTCTCTCTCCTTGATAAGTCTCTTTTTCGTGATGACTTTGTCGTATAATCTCTGCGTGTCAAAATCGATAAACTTTCTTTTATTAAAAACTCCATACCTTGAAGTATTTCTGGAATTGAAACCCATGAAATTCGAAATTAGGAAGTTTCTGGACATCCAAGTCAGTTTTTAGGACTTCAAAAACACCTCTCGGTAGTTATTGTGGAGCGAAATCCCGCCAAAGTCCACCAAAACCGTTTAGCAAGTGAAAAATGCTTGGGACGCCGTCGGCGCTTCCGATGGCGCTGTCGGTGCCATGGTTCTTTAGTAGAGCGTCGTCGGCGCCCATTATGGCGTCGTCGGTGCCAGAGGCCAAATTCGCATATGAAATTTTTTTGCTCAATTTGATTCCAAATTTTCTTCCAATATCAATATTTGTCTTAATTTATGATAAATAAAATTGTGTAGGACATAAAAACATTATTATTTCCCAATACATAAACACATTTATTAATAAAATAGTAATATATTGATATATAGATTCATATATGGGTTGCCTCCCACAAAGCGCTTGGTTTAAAGTCATCAGCCCGACATACCATTGATTTAGTTGGGTTAACTTAACATTAAAACTTCTTTAAACTGGGGTATGTGTCCTTCATAATAATGTTTTAATCGATGCCCATTAACTTTAAATATCTTTCCAGTTTTAGGATCCTTAAAACAACAATTCCAAATCGATAGACTTTAATTACTTTAAATGGTTCTAACGATCTAGATCTCAGCTTTCCTGAATATAATCTTAATATTGTATTATATAATAAAATTTCTTGTTCAGGTTCAAACTTTTTATTAATAATCTTCTGATCATGCGTATTTTCATTTTCTCCTTATAGATTTTTGCATTATCATATGCTTCATTTTTTATCTCCTCAAGTTCATTGAGTTGCATTAATATTTTCTCACCCACATCTTTTAGATTAAAATTAAATTCCTTAATAACCCAAAATGTTTTATGATCCAATTCTACTAATAAGTTACATGTTTTTCTAAAAAAAAGTCTGTATGGGGACATTCCTATATGAGTCTTATAAGCAGTTTTGTATGCCCATAATGCAGTATCTAATCTAGCAGACCAATTCAATTTATAGGGATTTACAGTTTTTTCTAAAATTTGTTTTATTTCACGGTTTGATATTTCTGCTAGACCGCTAATCTGAGGATGATAAGCAATAGATAATCTATGCATAATATCATATTTATTTATCAATTTCTCGATTCTCGTATTTCTAAAATAGGATCTTCCATCTGTAATAATTACTCTCGGCATTACATATCTTCTAAAAATGTTTTTATTTAAAATTTTAGAAATACTTTGAGCATCACATTTAGGTACAACAACAACTTCAATCCATTTGGACATATAATCAACAGCAAGTAATATATATAAGTTTCCAAATGAAGACATAAATGGTCCCATAAAATCTAATCCCCACTAGAGGCATTTTGATTATTCTTGAAATATTTTCTACTCACTGACATCGATCACATGTTTTAATATATTCATTACCATCTCTAAAAAGAGTAGGCCAATAAAATCAAGCTTGCAAAATTTTATAAGTAGTTATATTTATTCCAAAATGTCCTTCAAATTCAGAATCATGATCTCTTTCAATTATTTGTTGAGTTTCTTCATAATGAACACACTTTCTAATAATTAGATCTTTACATTGTTTATATAAATATGGGTCATCCTAAAAATAAAATTTTGAAATATAAATAAATTTTTTTAATTGTTGATTCTTAATATCTGTGGTAATTAATTAATTATTTAAAATTTATCATTATCATAATTAAAATTTAATATGTTTAGTCAATGGCTAGAGTTATATCTTAGCAACCTTTTTGCAAGCAAGGGATAACCTTTCCACGTGGAGAGAAACTATTGGATACTCTATTTATTTATAATTATTATTTTTTTTATTCTTTATGAGTTAAAAGTAGCCTGTCCATGCACAATTTTTTATTTAATTATTGTAATAATTTTAAGTTATATGTTCAATAAAAGGTGACATGTTGATTGGCATAGTCAACATTTGACTGACTTTCAAAAATATAAATGAAAAATAGAAGCTTTACATGCATGCCTCTTAATTCCTAGGAATTTACATATCTAACTCATAAACTTAAATTTTTTATATATATGTCACCTTATCAATGCATGAAAAAGAACACTTTATTGTGTGTCAAAAATGCGTCCGCACTAATCTTGAATAAATTTAACAGACTGAATGACAAATGTGCGGCCATAGATGGCTCACAGAAAGAAGATTAAAGGTCACACTAACGAAGGACTAAAAAGCCTGATCGACTGACCAACTTCAACTCCCTTGGAGTGGGATCTGAAGTCGGTCAAACTAAGGCTGCTTGAGTCGAGGATCGAGAACATTGAACCAAGAGAAGACATCAACCCAACTCTAATGCCCACATAGTCAGTCGCCTCACAAGGACCCCCGAGACTCTTCAAGTCCCAATGCTCTTCACAGACAACCTGGGAGGGTCTCCTATCACAGAGAAAGCTACATGTCAAATTGCGATTTTCCACAGTCCAACAACATAGTCTCTTCCTGGCGACAAGAGCTTCTTTGCTAGATGTTGACAGTTGGCAATCAGACCAAAACATTAATCGATTAATCAAGCTGATCAAGCGAAGTCCCGACGACCGAAAGACATCTAGAGCCAACTGGTTGTCCCACCTCAACAGAGCTGAGTGACAGACATTGCCAACCTAAGGACTACCGATCTCTGCCGGCTGAGTGATGGGATAGCCGAGCTCTAGGCTCATATATTTTTTATACCTAATATACCTTGTAACGCCCTCGTAAAAGCAGGGCATGCATGTAATTGTACCATTCGTACCACCTTGTCTATAAATAGCTGTAGTAAAAGGTTAATCATTCAGTTATAAAAGAGTTAGTTCTTTACCGTGCTCTCTCTCTCTCTCTCTCTCTCTCTCTCTCTCTCTCTCTCTCTCTCTCTCTCTCTCTCTCTCTCTCTCCCTCTCGTTCTCTCTCTCATTTTACGCTCTATTTATTGGGTTCATATTTTAAAAGTTAAACTATTTGTAATTTCGATGTAATTTGATTTATTTGAGCAGTATATATGTAATATTTGTATCATAATAGATATGTAATCAAGCTAAGCTGATCAGTGAGCCAGCTCAAGCAGCATGCAATAAATGACCAGTGAATTGAGCTCAACGAGTTAAAACATCAAGTTTGAGCCAAATCCGATTATACTCATTAACTATGTCGTAAGCTGACTAGTTTAAAAAATATTAATATAAAATGCAATTAAAATGTATCCAAATTTAAAAGCTTAAGTGTAAATTAAGAAAATAATTATAAAATAACATTGACTTTCTAATATCAAATAATTTCTTAATGTTTACATTCCTAATTTCACATATTTTGTAATTAAATTTGACATTATATATATAACCCAAAAGATGTAATATTATTATTCTACCTACTGTAATTTATATTTTAGAAAATAAATGCTGAAAATATTAAAAATGGATATATAGATTTGCAAGATATTTCTATCTTTTATTGAAAATTAATTGCCACTATAATTTTTTGGTCTATATTTTAATACCTTCCAATTCTAATTATTATATTTTCACATTGAGACAAAGGAGACATTGAAATATCTTGTTATTGTTTTCACATAATCCAAATGTATCTCTATAAATATAAATGTTTCAATTTCTCATGGTTGAAATATGTTTGAAATGTTTGAATTGTTTGAAATGTTTAAATTATCTGAATTATTTGAATGGTTTGAATTGTTCGAAATCTTACAAATTTGTTTGCATTGTTCGAATTGTTTGAATGATTTGAAAATTTTCAAAAGTTTAAATCTGTAAGAAATTAATGCTTAAATCTGTGTGAATCATAACACAAATGCACAATAGCCGAAACACACTTCACAACAAAACCACAATATCATATCTCATCCATCAAATATTCAAATCTAGAGGCAATATGCGAGATTTCACTCCCAAAAACTTCAAAAAATAGGTTTCACTCAAAGAAACTAAATAAATCTAAAAGAAAAATTTTAAAAAATTTATGCTAAGAGGCGAACCTGAAGATAAATATGAAATTATAGAATTTAATATAAGCTACGGGACAAAGATGAAGATCATATTATAATTTATAGAATTTAATTTTTTAAAATATGTTAAAATTTTAAATTATATAATTATTTTAAAAATATGTTAAATTATATATATATACTAAAAAAGATTGACAGTGATTATGTTAGAGTTTCCAACCAACTTTATGTGTCTTAACTATTTGTTTCTGCGTTGCAGCCATGTTTGCGAGTGACAACGCAGCTGCTAACTAAAATTTCATAGTCAGCGTCTCTCACACGAGAAAATATTACATCAGGACTCCTAAAGTAGTTTTCTAATCTTCTAGCTATTAAATAAAAGAATGAGACATGACATCTCTCAAGCCCATTTGCATCTGCATCCCTCTCATACTCCTTGACTGCGGTTGCTCCCCCATTCACCTCCAAGGAAATATTAGAAAACTTCTAAAATCTCCTATCATAGATAAAAGCAAGTCTTTAAAAAATTATATTTGAGCACTTGTGGGTATCATCCTAGATTTTAGCTTTATTGTTTGTATTTTATATTTACTATGCATTTTATTTTTCATATGCTAAAGACTATGTTGTGATGATTGATGGGTTGGTAATCTTTAATAATAGTTTTAGTTATTTTGTTAAGTTATCTCTCGGCTTAAGTCTTGCACTACTCATGTTTTAGTCGCTCGGTTATGTTGTCTTTTTAGATAGGTCACACCTTATGCCAGACATATTAGTGGAACTAATTGTAGCCTTTGAGGGAGTAACCATCAAAATTTATTTCTAAGGTGATATGTATGCTACTCACAACTTGTCTTCTTGCTAATGGGTAGGGAAGCACAATGAGAGCTTGACCCTTTTCGAGTCTGGTGACATTGGTTTTTTTTTTTTTTTAAATGTATGAGCATTGTGGGTTGTATCTTATATAATTTACCGATCAGACGTTTATTCATCATTATCGATTATTAGAAAATTTTATCAGTCGGATGTTGTCTGTCGTTGTCGGTTATTTAGGAAATTTTATTGATTAGATGTTGCCTGCCATTGTCGGTTTTTGCCTCTTGGGTGGAATCACAGTTGGCAAGTCCTTTCGAGTTCACTAAGTGTCGGCCAGATTTTTTGCATTCTCTTGTGTGAACTTGTNTTTTTATTGGTCGGATGTTGTCTGTCGTTGTCGGTTATTTAGAAAATTTTATTGATTAGATGTTACCTGCCATTGTCGGTTTTTGCCTCTTGGGTGGAGTCACAGTTGGCAAGTCCTTTCGAGTTCACTAAGTGTCGGCCAGATTTTTTGCATTCTCTTGTGTGAACTTGTAAAGTTCCGCGAGTGTCCGATAGACTATAAATTGTGCTCATAATTAGAGAAATTTTTGCTCGTTTATTATTAAGAAATAAAATACAAAGGTTGTAGCGATAACATATTTTTTTACTTATCAAGATATAAAATTGTTCTAAGGGATAAATTTTTTTTGAATAATCTCCACTCCACATCTTATCCTCTGGTTTACATCATAAATTTTACTTATTAAAAAAAAAATTATTAGTGTTGCTTTTAGTCGTAGGTTTAGGTTTGTCCTCATTGAAGACGAGTTTTGTCTATACGATCAGGTATACCAGTGTATTTGTGAGACTTCAAAGCGAGCTTAAGTCGACTGACAAGGATTGTGTCTTTGCTCTTTTTTTTTCCTTAGTTGAATCTCTCTAGTGGATGGCAGTTGGCTTGCTCAGTTTTGAATGATGCGGGGGAGGAGTTGTTTTCTTATGTTGATATGAGACCATTGGCTAGTTCCACCCTTCCTCTAGCCCTTAAGCGTAAGTAGAGGAGATAAGGACTTAGAGAGAGAGAGAGAGAGAGAGAGAGAGAAGAATGAATGGTAAAAAAGTCATATCAATCGTGTTGATCTCCTTTATTCATAAAATGATCTTCCTGTTAATAGGGGAGAAAGCACATTATTATGATGTTACTTTTATGTCACTACTTTCAAGGAGGTTATACAGGGTATTCTTGATAGTTTACATATATGTTTATTGCTTAATTGTGTTTCAGCTTGATTGACTATCTTATTCAGATTTGGATTGGCAATATCATTTTAGTCGGCTAGGCTTGGTTGGCGTTGCTGGTTGATCGGGCTTAATTAGCTTTAGTTTGACAAGACTGGCTTAGTCAACTAATATAACCTATCTGTCAACCATTGATCATTGATAGGGAGGTTCTAGACATCTCTGATATGACTAGAGATGCTAAGAGGTTAGGTCTTCGCTCGGTCGACTCCTTCTTGGTAGTTGGTTTGGATTCCTCGTTATCATGTTTTTGGTAAAAGTCTTATCAATCGTGCTAATCTCCTTTATTCATAAAATGATCTTCCAGTTAATAGGGGAGAAACACATTATTATGATGTTACTTTTATGTCACTGCTTTTAAGGAAGTTCTACAAGGTATTCTTAGTATTTTACATATATGCCTATTGCTTAGCTGTTTTTTGGCTCGATTGACTATCTTGTTCAGCTTTGGATTAGAAATATCATTTTGTTTGGCTAGGCTTGGTTGACATTGCTGGTCGATTGAGCTTAATTGGCTTTAGTTCGACAAGATTGTTTCGGTCAACTGATCTAACCTGACTGTCAACCATTGATAACTGATGGGGAGGTTCTAGACATCTCTGATATGAATAGAGATGCTAAGAGGTAGTGGTAGTTGACTTGGCTTCCTCTCTATCATGTTTCTGATCAAATGATTTTGACTTGGATCATTCGGTTGTTTTTTTCCCTCCTTGTGAGTCAGATAGCTTGGTCTTGCTGCCTTTGGCTCAGACGACTGCACTTGGTTGGACAAGTGACTTTCCGCTCTATTATCAATGGGCCCTCTACTTCTCTTCTTGACCATTATATATATATATATATATNGTCTGAAACATACTTGTAGCAAAGACTTTAGTAAATAGCAAACTTTTACATGTTATTTGTGCAAATCCCCCCAAAATTTGGTTGCTTTCTTGCAACACCATATAAAAATTCATATGTTAATTCATTTCTTCCAAAATGTAATATGTTACATATGCAATAATAATGTATTTTAATTTCCATCTCATTTCTATAAATTATGTAGACATATAATCAAATATAACATACATATAAATGTATTATAACAATTTATAGTCTTAAAACGTTCTATTTGATTAACACAAACAGATGGAGTTTCACTAACTCCATTCAAATAAGCCAATGAAGTTAAATTTTGCTCCATCTAATGGTAGTTAGAATTTTAAAAGTAAGATAATTAGATCTTGTTGCATTTTCTCCATCCATCTAATGTAAATTGAGTGGGTCATAATTGGACGTTGAGAGAATACTACGCCAGGTTAACCGGATGTACGAACGATGGTGTGGATTGCACAACGTCGTGCGTTCAACGGTGTGGTGCGATCCAAATCGTCGTCCCCATGTCTGCTGTTTGGACGTAATATTTTTTCAATTGTGTCACATTTACTCTATCGTTTGAAAAATTAAATAACTTGGATAGTAAATTACTATTATAAAGTGGGCTCGCTTTATCTAAAACAAGCTTTTAGATTCACACTTAAACAATTTAAATAACAAACAAAATAAGTGTTGATTTTTTGAGAAAGGGCTCAACAGGCTATACAACAACAACAACAACAACAACAACAAAACCTTTTTCCTACTAAGTGGGGTCAGCTACATGAATCATTTTTCTCCATTGCGTCCTGTTTAGTGTCCTATTTAGCGTCGTATTTTTATTTAATCCTAATAAATTAAAATCATGTTTTATACAATATACCCAAGTCGTCCTAGGTCTACATTTGCCTTTCTTCACATAAGTCGAATCTAAAACATCTACTCTTGGTCAACGTTTAATGTGACCAAACCATCTAAGACGACTCTCTCTAATTTTGTCTATCACTGGAGCTACACCAACCCTATCACAGATATATTCATTTTGCATTTTATTTCTAAGAGGAGAGGAACTTGAAAGGGCGGGATTGACTAAAGATTAGGACATATGTGGCTCATCAACATGATCTTGACATAACTTTCATCAGTTAAATTTACAATGAAGAAGTCGCCACTTGTATTTTTGATAATTTTGTCATTACAAACTTACAACAATTTCATTAATATTTGTGTTGAACAATTTAGACATAAATTTGTAGCATAATAAGTTATTTTCATGCAGTAGCAATAAATATTTTTTTTTTATTTGAATCATAATTCTTTCAAAAACTCAAAAATATAAACTATTATGATAATAAGAAAATTCTTGTGAAAAGTATGAAGCCTTGCAAAAACCTTTTCTTGAGTTTTAGCAGTTAGGGTCCGTTTGGAGTACTACGGCGGCGTTTTGAAAACGCATCTGACCAGTTTGGGTAAACTGTGTTTTGGCAGCTTATGCGTCTTCAAAAAGTTGAAAACAACGTTTTCACACCGCAACTATCTAGGTGCGGCGACGGCTTTCTGTCAACGGTCTGGCTTTTCCAAAAAAATAAAAATTTGTAATAGTCACCGCACCTAGCTTATGAGTAGATTATTTTTAATCAGCTTATCAGCAGATTATTAATTAAGCTGCAGCTGCCCCAAACAGACCCTTAGTCTTAATTAGATCGATTCTATAATTTCTAGTGTTAAATCTTAAATGAAAATTTGTGTTATATTAACCCTTTAAACATTAAATATGACATTGTAACCATTTTTTTCATTTCACCACCCTCTTATGAAGTTTTTGATTGAAATTTTTAGTTGATTAAGATATTATATGTAAAGTTTGGTGGTTAAATATAATATTCAATATTTTAAGGGCGAAATTTTGAAAACATTTATTTTTATAATTTAAATTAGCTAAATTTGTAAGTAACAAAACCAAATTAAATATGAGTTTAGTCTTCATGTATGTTGACAACTGGCTAGCCATGTAATATGCTAGTGGCCAAGAGCAATTGCTATTAGGATTTAAACCAATTTTCATTTTTGAATAAATTGAGTTGTTATAATAAAATTGTCGCACATCATACAATTCTCGTTCGATTTTGATGTTCTTGATATTGTTGAAAAGGTGACGGAATTCTCTACAACTTTCATGTTGACCGCTCCAGACGAATCTCGACAAACAAATCGTAGCAACTGTGAACAATTGAATTTAGTGGAAAAATAATAACCAGAACCTACGCCGCAGCAATAAAATTATTGCACGTTAGGGTTTTGATGTTCTTAATATTATTGGAAAGATGACAAAATTCTCTACAACTTTCATGTTGAACGCTCCAGACGAATCTCGACAAACAAATCGCAGCAACTGCGAACATATGAATTTAGTGGAAAAATAATAACCAGAACCTACCCTGCAACGATAAAATTATTGCACATTGTTAAATTGTAGTACGATTTTGATGTTCTTAATATCGTTGGAAAGGCAACATAATTCTCTACAATTTTTGTACCGTCCGCTTTAGTCGGATCCTTCGATTAATTTTGAAAAATTTTAACTGAAACCCACCTCACAACGATAAAAACTCCATACGTCGCTCAATTCTCGTCCGATTTTGACGTTATTGATAACGTTGGAAAGGATACATAAATTTTTATAACATTTCCGCCGATCGCTCGAGGCGAATCTCGACGAAAAAATCGCAGCAGTTACAATTATTCGAATTTCATAGCAAAACAATATTGGAAACCCCCACCTCTACAATATTGAAAAGGTTACATAAATATTTATGTGAGGTCTCATCTCTCTCTCTCTCACGTACATATGTTCTCTCTCTCTCTCTATCTCATAAGCAAACTTTCAGGTAAAATATTCAAAGTCATACACTAAACATGACAGATAATATTTATNAAAAATTGTTCTAAGCGATATTTTTTTTTTGAATAATCTTCTCTCCATATCTGAGGTACTGTTATCCTCTGGTTTACATCATAAATTTTACTTATTAGAAAAAAAAAATATTAGTGTTGCTTTTAGTCGTATGTNTCGAGTGTCTGATAGACTATAACTTGTGCTCATAATTAGAGAATTTTTTGCTCGTTTATTATTAAGAAATAAAATACAAAGGTTGTAGCGATAACATATTTTTTTTACTTATCAAGATATAAAATTGTTCTAAGCGATATTTTTTTTTGAATAATCTTCTCTCCATATCTGAGGTACTGCTATCCTCTGGTTTACATCATAAATTTTACTTATTAGAAAAAAAAAATATTAGTGTTGCTTTTAGTCGTATGTTTAGGTTTGTCTTCATTGAAGACGAGTTTTGTTGGTACGATCAGGTATACCAGTGTATTTGTGAGATTTCAAAGCAAGCTCAAGTCGACTGGCAAGGATTGTGTCTTTGCTCTCTTTTTTTCCTTCGGTGAATCTCTCTAATGGATGANGGTTTAGGTTTGTCTTCATTGAAGACGAGTTTTGTCGGTACGATCGGGTATACCAGTGTATTTGTGAGAATTCAAAGCGAGCTCAAGTCGACTGGCAAGGATTGTGTCTTTGCTCTCTTTTTTTCCTTCGGTGAATCTCTCTAATGGATGACAGTTGGCTTGCTCAGTTTTGAATGATGCGGGGGAGGAGTTGTTTTCTTGTGTTGATATGAGACTATTGGCTAGTTCCACCCTTCCTTTAGCCCTTAAGCATAAGTAGAGGAGATAAAGAGAGAGAGAGAGAGAGAGAGAGAGAGAGAGAGAGAAGAATGAATAGTAAAAAGTCATATCAATCGTGTTGATCTCGTTTATTCATAAAATGATCTTCCTGTTAATAGCGGAGAAAGTCATATCAATCGTGTTGATCTCGTTTATTCATAAAATGATCTTCCTGTATATGTATATATGTATATATGTATATGTATATATGTATATGTATATATGTATATATGTATATATGTATATGTATATATATATATATATATATAT
>JXCR01147367.1:603156-641134 GCA_002079205.1 Phalaenopsis hybrid cultivar
GGGGGGGAGGGAGGGAGGGAGAGAAGAATGAATAGTAAAAAGTCATATCAATCGTGTTGATCTCATTTATTCATAAAATGATCTTCCTGTTAATAGCGGAGAAATTCATATCAATCGTGTTGATCTCGTTTATTCCTCTTTCATCATACCCTTCTCTTCTAGACCATTATATATATATATATATATATATATATCAAAGAATTTTCACAATTGTTGAATAATACTTTATCGCATCAGTATGTCTATCACCTAGCAGTTCAACAGGATTCTCCCAATGCTAATGAGAAAGCTTTTGCTCAAAACACGAACAATCTTACTGCTACTAATCATTTGGATGTAGTTGATGATCCTTAATTGTGGTGAAACTACTTATGAGAGAGAAGGGTACCCAAGTACTGGAAGAGTGTCATGGTTAAGGTGTACAGCGTGTTGAATCTGCTCAACAAGTTACGTAGCAATCTACCCTGCAGGGTGACAATCTACTAATTGCTCAGCTGGGACACACACTGGAAGGGGTTTGGCAAGTCCAAATAGCTAAGAAAAAGAAAAAAAAAAGACAACTCTGACATTCCCATAATGACTGTTGGATATTTTCGGGCGAAAGCTCCCTTGAAAGTACCTTGTTGGATTTCATCCCTAGAACCAGAGAGATGGGAAGAGGTAAACCCAACACTCATGTTTGATGCTTAGGAGCAATTTTGTGTTGGCTACATGCACACTCTTCGCTCCTTACAATTATCTCCCCATATTCCCCCCAACACATTTATTTCTCGTTATTTTTTTATTTATACTCGTATTCCTTTGTTAGTGTTGTATACCTTATGAGTGAGTCCTTGCACCCACTCACTAAAAATCTTACATCTTCCTCTCGTATTAATGAATTTGCCTTCAGGCCTTTTGCTAGTGTTGCATGCATCTTCCTATANCTATATATGTATAGATGTACATGTACATCTATATATGTATAGATGTACATGTACATCTATACATGTACATATATACATGTATATATACATATACATACATACATATATATATTGATTACCAAATACTCCACAATCTCCACATAAATTACACATTAATTGCCATCAAATCCTCTGGCAACCCTCATATAACACTTAACGGAAGCATTCATGACAAATTATGCAATGCCAAATTTCTTTCTTTCTATAAACTAATAACTTGGAACCATAACAACCCATAATACCATATATGATCCAAAGAATCCTCAAAATCCCAACAATTTAAAACAAATTAATCATATCCTCAAAAGAACATATCACACCCCTCATTCCACTATAAGTAACATGAACAAATCAGCTGTCTGCCTGCAAATCAGAATGAGGTTTGACAAAGTGATTAATCTCACAAAACAAAATGGCAAGTTCTCCACTTCTGCANGCATATCACACCCCTCATTCCACTATAAGTAACATGAACAAATCAGCTATCTGTCTGCAAATCAGAATGAGGTTTGACAAAGTGATTAATCTCACAAAACAAAATGGCAAGTTCTCCACTTCTGCAGTTCGATTTATGCCCAAAGATGGCAATCACACGATCCATATTAAAGTGGGCGACGATGTTCATGCGGAAGATGCGAAGCTGACGTTGACCATGGATGAAGTCACGGTCCACNTAGTTCGATTTATGCCCAACGATGGCAATCACACGATCCAGATTAAAGTGGGCGACGATGTTCATGCGGAAGATGCGAAGCTGACGTTGACCATGGATGAAGTCACGGTCCACGAGGTGTTGACAAAGTGGCAGACTCATGGGAACGTTGAGCTTGATGTTGGGAGGATGGTGGTGGAGTTTCATTGGGATGTGAGTGCAGTTCCCATGAGATTTGTGTTTCGCACGATAGATAGTGGTGGGGAGTATGATAGCCATCTTGCATGGGAGGAGCGTGGGGTGTGGTATGCCACGTTGATTGTGGGTTATGTTGAAGGTTGAGCTTCTTTGNTTGTTTCGCACGATAGATAGTGGTGGGGAGTATGATAGCCAGCTTGCATGGGAGGAGCGTGGGGTGTGGTATGCCACGTTGATTGTGGGTTATGTTGAAGGTTGAGCTTCTTTGTTAGCACTTTTGGTTGTCTGAATTGCAATAAGTTAAGATGATATGTTTTATGTGTCTAAGAATTTCATTCCGCATATAGGGGGGATTGTACGTGTGAGTCATGGGGTCTTACAGACTGTGTCAACCAAAGAGTCACGATAGACAGCTGACATATATATCTATATATCTATTTATCTCTGTGTGTGTGTGTTTGTGTCTCTGTGTGTGTGTGTGAGAGAGAGAGCATAATTAGACTATTTTAGTTGGGTTTGTTTGTTTGGTATGGAGTGAGTTTTCATTATATTGTTAGTATTTTAGTGTGCTTTTTTAGGAAGATATAATAAATATGATTTCTTATTTGAAACAATTTTGCATCTTTGGTGTGGATATATCTACTTAAATTTTATACATACACGTCTAGCATCTTTAAAAATTGCAATGTTTCTCTTTTTTTATCTATACTAAACTTCTACAATTTAGCCTATTCTACTTGAAGATTTTGGATGGAATTTTTTTCGAGCCGATCGCAAATCGGCTCGAAATCAGATCATTGACACCANATTGTTTGAATTGCAATAGGTTAAGGTGATATGTTTTATGTGTCTAAGAATTTCATTCCGCATATGGGCGGGATTGTACGTGTGACTCATGGGGTCTTACAGACTGTGTCAACCAAAGAGTCACGGTAGGCAACTGACATATATATCTATCTATCTATTTATCTTTGTGTGTGTGTGTGTGTGTGTGTGTGTGAGAGAGAGAGAGACAGGGCATGATTAGACTATTTTAGTTGGGTTTGTTTGTTTGGTATGGAGTGAGTTTTCATTATATAGTTAGTATTTTAGTGTGCCTTTTTAGGAAGATATAATAAATATGGTTTCTTATTTGAAATAATTTTGCATCTCTGGTGTGGATATATCTACTTAATTTTTATGCATATTCGTCTAGCATCTTTAAAAATTGCAATATTTCTCTTTTTTTATCTATACTAAACTTCTACAATGTAAGTCTTTTTTTGTTGAAGTACTCGCTTAAGTCCATTCATAATGTTTTAATTATCTTAAATAATTTTCTTATTATCAGTATGAAAGAAATTATCAAATATAATTTTTTAAATGTGTATGATATCTGGATTATGCCACACAAAATTATTCACCAATAAAGAAATTCACAGAATATTGTGTTTGATCCAAATACGTATATTTTTTTAAGAAACCCCGTAGAAAATTTTATTAATATTAATTAAGAAATACAACAGCCAGTTAGAGGTTTCAACCACACCGTAAAATACAACTCACTCAAAAATAAAATCTATGGAAACTCCACCAAGAGTTATAACCCTAGCAACAAATCAAAAAAAGAGAAGGAACATTTCAAAAAATGCCAAATTTAGCCTATCACCTTGTGAAAGAATAGACAAGTATAAAGGTAAGGAATTAGACACAAACACTTTTTGCAAAGAACACCCCAACTTAGCCAACTAATGAGCTGGTTTATTACCTTCTCTGAGTATATGAGACAGAGAAATTTGTAAACCCAACGTAAGCTCAAAAAGTATCTTCATTTGCAACTGTATATTCCATGGATAATCCAGCTTTAATGTGCAAGACATCCACAACAAAAGAGAATCCATCTCCACCTGAATATTCCTCCAATTACAACACTTTGCAATATATAAGGCTTTAATCACAGCTCGGCTTCAACAAGTAAATATAGTTTATACCAAAGTTTGATAATTTGGAATATGATAATAATGAAAATTTATTTATTTTTTAATTTCATAAATTCATTGCCAAATTTACTATCTAATTATTCTTATATTTTGTGTATGAACATCTAATTTTATCCTAATGAAAATAAGTAGAGGTCTTACATTTATAGCTTATAAAATTTTGTCATCAAGATATCTAAAATCTTAAGAATATTATTTACATGCCTCGCGCCCCAAACTCAGAAATATATCAAGACTACACTTCTCGTTAGGGCTGTGAAGTAAACTCGATGATTGTTAATCGCTCAAAGTTTGGCTCGGATCAATATCAGATTGAAATAAACAAGCCGAGCTATGAGCTAAAGTTTTGGATGGAATTTTTTTCGAGCCGATCGCAAATCGGCTCGAAATCAGATCATTGACACCACTAAGTGCTGTCAGGACCATGAATTTAGCCTATTCTACTTGAAGATTGTTAATCACTCGAAAATTGATCTGAATTTGGGCTCGGATCAAAAAAACGAGCCGAGCTACGAACCAAAATTTTAGATCGAGTTTCATCAACGCGCTAACTCTACTAGTACAAGTACATGCAAATCACCAAAAAATAATGACAACTCAAAACAAGCATCTCCCAGCCACAGCCAAAACTGAAAGCATATTACAACAAATTTGGATCATTGCAATTAGCTATTATAAATTGCAGCAAATTACATCCAATTGTTGCAGTCTACAATAAACTATATCATATTACTGCAAATTGCTAGAAATTGCAATGAACTAATGCATATTTGCATCATAACATCATTAAAACTACATGTCTGAAACAAACTTGTAGCAAAGACTTTAGTAAATAGCAAAGTTTTACATGGTATTTGTGCAAATCACCCAAAATTTGGTTGCTTTCTTGCAACACCATATAAAAATTCATGTGTTAAGTCATTTCTTCCAAAATGTAATATGTTACATATGCAATAATAATGTATTTTAATTTCCATCTTATTTCTATAAATTATGTAGACATATAATCAAATATAATATACATATAAATGTATTATAACAATTTATAGTCTTAAAACGTTCTATTTAATTAACACAAACAGATGGAGTTTCACTGACTCCATTCAAATAAGCCAATGAAGTTAAATTTGCTCCAACTAATGGTACTTAGAATTTTAAAAGTAAGATAATTAGATGTTGTTGCACTTTCTCCCTCTATCTAATGTAAATTGAGTTGGTCATAATTGGACGTTGAGAGAATACTACGTCACGTCAGGTTAACCGGATGTACGGACGATGGTGTGGATTGCACAACCTTGCGCGTTCAACGGTGTGGTGCGATCCAAATCGTCATCCGCATGTTTGTTGTTTGAATGTAATATTTTTTCAATTGTCTCACATTTACTCTATCGTTTGAAAGTAAATTACTATTATAAAGTGGGCTCGCTTTATCTAAAACAAGCTTTTAGATTCACACTTAAACTATTTAAATAACAAACAAAATAAGTGTTGTTTTTGTGAGAAAGGGGTCAACAGACTATACAACAACAACAACAACAACAACAACAATAAAACCTTTATCCTACTAAGTGGGGTCAGCTACATGAATCATTTTTCTCCATTGCGTCCTATTTAGTGTCGTATTTTTATTTAATCCTAATAAACTAAGATCATTTTTTATACAATATACCCAAGTGGTCCTAGGTATACATCTGCCTTTCTTCACATAAGTCAAATCTAAAACATTTATTGTTCCAATCAGGTCATCAGATGGTCGACGTTTAATGTGACCAAACCATCTAACACCACCCTCCTCTAATTTTGTCTGTCACTGGAGCTACACCAACCCTATCACAGATACATTCGTTTCGCATTTTATTTCTAAGAGGAGAGGGACTTGAAAGGGCAGGATTGACTAAACATTAGGACATATGTGGCTCATCAACATGATCCTGACATAACTTTCATCAGTTAAATTTACAATGAAGAAGTCGTCACTTGTATTTTTGATAATTTTGTCATTACAAACTTACAGCAATTTCATCAATATTTGTGTTGAACAATTTAGACATAAATTTGTAGCAATAATAAGTTATTTTCATGCAGTAGCTATAAATAATTTTTTTTTTATTTGAATCCTAATTCTTTCAAAAACTCAAAAATATAAACTATTATGATAATAAGAAAATGCTTGTGAAAAGTATGAAGCCTTGCAAAAACCTTTTCTTGAGTTTTGGCATGCTGAGTTAGGGTCCGTTTGGAGTACTGCGGCGGCGTTTTGAAAACGCACCTGGCCAGTGTGGGTAAACTGTGTTTTGGCAGCTTATGCGTTTTCAAAACGCTGAAAACAGCATTTTCACACCGCAACTATCTACGTTTTACGACAACCTTCTATCAACGGTCTGACTTTTCCAAAAAAAATAAAAATTTGTAATAGCCACCGCACCTAGCTTATCAGAAGATTATTTTTAATCAGCTTATCAACAGATTATTAATTAAGTTGCAGCTGCCCCAAACAGACTCTTAGTCTTAATTAGGTCAATTCTACAATTTCTAGTGTTAAATCTTAAATGAAAATTTGTGTTATATTAACCCTTTAAACATTAAATATGACATTGTAACCATTTTTTTCATTTCACCACCCTCTTATAAAGTTTTTGATTGAAATTTTTAGATGATTAAGATATTATATGTAAAGTTTGAGTGGTTAAATATAATATTCAATATTTTACGGGCGAAATTTTGAAAACATTTATTTTTATAATTTAAATTAGCTAAATTTGTAAGTAACAAAAACAATGTAAATATGAGTTTAGTCTTTATGTATGTTGGCAACTGGCTAGCCATGTAATATGCTAGTGGCCAAGAGCAATTGCTATTAGGATTTAAACCAATTTTCATTTTTTGAATAAATTGAGTTGTTATAATAAAATTGTCGCACATCATACAAATCTCGTTCGATTTTGATGTTCTTGATATTGTTGAAAAGGTGACGGAATTCTCTACAACTTTCATGTTGAGCGCTCCAGACGAATCTCGACAAACAAATCACAGCAACTGTGAACATTTGAGTTTAGTGGAAAAATAATAACCAGAACCTACCCTGCAGCGATAAAATTATTGCACATTAGGGGTTTGATGTTCTTAATATTATTGGAAAGGTGACAAAATTCTCTAAAACTTTCAAATTGACCGCTCCAGACGAATCTCGAGAAACAAATCGCATCAGCTGCGAACATTTGAATTTAGTGGAAAAATAATAACCAGAACCTACCCTGCAGCGGTAAAAGTATTGAACATTGTTAAATTGTAGTACGATTTTGACGTTCTTAATATCGTTGAAAAGGTAACATAATTCTCCACAACTTTTGTATTGTCTGTTTTAGTCAAATCCATCGCATTAATTTTGAAAAATTTTAATTGAAACCCACCTCACAACGATAAAAAGTCCATACATCGCTCAATTCTCGTCTGATTTTGACGTTGTTGATATCGTTGGAAAGGATACATACATTTTTATAGCATTTCCGCCGATCGCTCGAGGCGAATCTCAATGAAAAAATCGCAGCAATTACAATTGTTCGAATTTCATGGCAAAACAATATTTGGAAACCCCCACCTCACAATATTGAAAAGGTTACATAAATTTTCATGTGAGGTCTCCATTTCTCTCTCTCACACGTACATACGTTCTCTCTCTCTCTCTATCTCTATCTCATAAGCAAACTTTCAGGTAAAATATTCGAAGTCATACACTAAACATGACAGATAATATTTATCATATGAGCTGCAAGAATGGTACCCCTGACCTTCTCTCTCTACTTTCTCTCTCTACTTTCTCTCTCTACTTTCTATTCTGATGCAGACAATTAAGTATGGCCCATGGTAGGACAGGGCGATGAGATCATGCGAGGACAAGCTTTTCCGAATGTTAGTGTCACGTCCATTTCATGCATGTGAATATATGACCTCACTCCCATTGTTCTCTCTCTCTACCCCATGTCACTTTACAGTAACAGACACAACTCTCTCTCTCTCTCTCTCTCTCTCTCTCTCTCCTCTCTCTCTCTCTCTCTCCTCTCTCTCTATATATATATCGAAAATATTGGAATATTTACTTACATATCACATAATTCTTATGTATTTACACATCTAGCACTGATATTTATATATTACATGCATAATTCTTAAATTTTTAATACTATATAGTGAAGTGTATATTTTCTTGCTTAGATTTATAACACTAAAGTGCTATAAACTTAAATATTAAATTTATAAAATCTAGCCTACATAAAGTAAAAAATTTTCTTTCAAGATTGTCATGATACATAACTTTTTAATAAGTTGAGATATATTTCAACGTGTCTGAAATATTGTGGCAACTGATTTGTCTTCATTTATATCATGCATGAATCTCAGAGCAAATTGAGGGAAAAAAAACATTTTAAACGTGAATTTATGATCATCTAAGCTTTGATTTCATCAAACGTACGATCAAATTGGGTGTCTCGATAAGGTGAGCTCAGTGAAGCCAAATTAAATTGATTTGAATCGAGTTCGATAAAGCCCAAATCAAGTGGTTTAAGCACAAGTGGAGGATTTAGATGGGCAATTGAATGGTCAAATAAATTCTAAATCTAACAAGCTTATAGTTAAATTGAGCGTCTCGTTGAGCAAAATTCAACAAGCTCAAGATAACTCAATTCTAATATCATTAAAATACTCAAATGTTCATAGAATATCAACTAATCAAGGGAATCACTCTGGGTCGTCGAATATAGTGGCCTGAAATTATACAGTATTTACGGAGGATAACTTCCAAAATCTATAAATAGAGTCTCATTGCCTTCATGAAAGGGGACTCGAGATATAGACATGAAGGAGGTGGTTGAAGTTGAGATCCAACATTTTGAGGTTTCTTAAGTTCTACCAATGTCGGAGAATCGCCGACCAATCATTTCCGTTGCTACACCACTGTGCTCGCGACCACTGTCGTTAAGACATCACCACCGTCGGGCCACAATCATTGGTTACCAGCCACCACCGCCGCAGCTGGAATGTCATTGCCCACCTACCTTTATCAAGACACCATCATCACAAGGCCACTGTCACTACTTCCCAGCTATTATGCTTATGTATTTTCTTTATATTTCTCTGTGGTACTAGACATTTTCTCTTGTTGTTGTTGTTGTTGTTATTGATGTAATATTTTGATTGGTTTATTGTTGCTTTGGGCTGCAAGTGAGTTTATCTGTTGTAATATTGTAGTCGTTTTTAATGCAGATTTCATGTTAAACCTGNCTTTAATATTATATAGTGAAGCATATATTTTCTTGCTTAGATTTATAACACTAAAGTTCTATAAACTTAAATATCAAATTTATAAAATCTAGCCTACATAAAGTAAAAAATTTTCTTTCAAGATTGTCATGATACATAACTTTTTAATAAGTTGAGACATATTTCAACGTGTCTGAAATATTGTGGCAACTGATTTGTCTTTATTTATATCATGCATGAATCGCAGAGCAAATTGAGAAAAAAAAAACATTTTAAACTTGAACTTATGATCATCTAAGCTCTGATTTCATCAAACACACGATCAAATTGGGTGTCTCGATAATGTGAGCTCAGTGAAGCCAAATTAAATTGATTTGAATCGAGTTCGATAATGCCCAAATCAAGTGGTTTAAGCACAAGTGGAGGATTTAGATGGGCAATTGAATGGTCAAATAAATTCTAAATCTAACAAGCTTATAGTTAAATTGAGCTTCTCGTTGAGCAAAATTCAACAAGCTCAAGATAACTCAATTCTAATATCATTAAGGTACTCAAATGCTCATAAAATATCAACTAATCAAGGGAATCACTTTGTGTCGTTGAATATAGTGGTATGGAATTATACAGTATTTATGTGGGATAACTTCAAAAATCTATAAATAGAGTCTCATGGTCTTCATGAAAGGGGACTCGAGATATAGACATGAAGGAGGTGGTTGAAGTTGAGATCCAACATTTTGAGGTTTCTTAAGCTCTACCAATGTCGGAGCATCGCCAACCAATCATCTTCGTTGCCACACCGTTGATGCCCGCGACCACTGTCGTTAAGAAATCACCACCGTCGGGCCACAATCGTTGGTTACCAGCCACCACCACCACCGCTGGAATGTCATTGCCCAGCTACCTTTATCAAGCCACCATCATCACAAGGCCACTGTCACTACTTGCCTGCTACTATGCTTATGTATTTTCTTTATATTTCTCTGTGGTACTGGACATTTTCTCTTGTTGTTGCTGTTATTGATGTAATATTTTGACTGATTTATTGTTGCTTTGGGATGCAAGTGAGTTTATCTGTTGTAATATTGTAGTCCTTTTTAATGCAGATTTCATGTTAAACCTGTTGAACAGAGATTCACTTACTGTTGCATACCGCTCTTTTCTATTCATGCCTGTATATTTTTTATGATAGAATCATGTGGTGGAAAACAATTCAGTTCTATTTTCTTGGGGCAGAAATTTATTTGAAATCAACCACTTGTATTTCAAAATTGTTATGATTTAAAAGGAATTTGAGGTATGTGGATTTAACTTGAAATTATTACAATTTTGAGAAAAGAAAAACATATTATTTTTATTTTAAATTCTATGTGAACGAGTTTAAACTAGTGTGGAGTGAACTTATAGTTTAAATTGTAGAAAAATGGTTTCACTATTTACTTTTACAAAAAAATATTTATTTGTTAAACAAGTATCCTAGATAAATACTTCATGAGAATTTAGTCTCTAGTAAAATTATAAGTTTCAAGTATTTTACACTTCCTTTGAAAAATTTAAAAGAACAAATAAAAGAGTTTGATAGGTTTCACTTTAGAGGGTTGACAGTGGAAATTAAAACTATTAAAGGTCTATCCAGATATAGTAATTCTACTTAAAGTAAAGCCAAGGATTACACTATGTATCCTAAAGTTAAAGGAAAAAAAAATATTAAAGGAGGAGAAACATTATCAAAAACTACTTTCACTAGACTTTTTTTAAAGTCGAAACATATTACATTCCTAAGCTTATGTGTATTCAAAGTGAATGTGTAAGTCTTTTTAAAAATAGAGCACTTAAATTCTATCTTTGCGCCATCTAAGGTACTTTAGTTAGAGAGTGTTTAATCCGTTGTAAATTGAATAGAAAAATCAAGTTTTTCTAGTTAAATGAAAGATTTACTCATACCCTAGGGATAGACTTGTTTGCCAGAGTTCATCTAAATTTACTTTATGTATTCCTTGAAGAACAAATTATGGAGAATTTTAATGAAGCTCATTTCCTGAAATTAATAAAAATTGATTTTAAAAATTCTGGTGCTACTTGAGGACAAGTAACATTTAAGTTTGAAGGATTTTGAAATGGTTTAAAACAAGCTTAGCTTTTTTTCTCCTTTGCACCTTTTATGGATAAAATTGCACTTTAAAGAATGGTATTTGTTGTGTTTTTCTTCCAGGTATAATATGTAAAATAAGTGGAACGAAGTGGAGAAGAAATGGAGCAAAACATACATGACTTGGAGTTAAGGGAAGACCAAGTGACTGGCGTCTAGGCACCAGCCTTTGGACGCTAAGGCACTGCACTTGAACTCCTTTTCGCTACATGATAGGGCGCCTAGGTGTCAGTTCCTATCCGAGAAGATAGAGAGCTTGGGGCATAGGCACCAACAACTGTTGAATCAGTTTTAAGAAGTTGTTGTACACGACCCGAGGAGTTGAACAGTAAATATACACGGTTCCTTGGACATGTGGGAAAAAGGACAAAAGGAAGACTTCTGAACACTAGGGAAGAACTCTAAGGAGAGTTTATGGTTGGAGTCTTGTGATAGGATAGTTTTATTTACTGTTTATTGAGAGTTTGGAGAAGGATTTGAGAGCGATTGTGTAACGGAGATGCTCAGCATTGCAGGAGGCATTTGGGGATTCTTTGTGGAGGAGTTTTCATCACTTTTTATAGGGGAAAAGCTAGGTACTGTTTTTTTTTCATATTTTAGTGTTTGTAAACACACTTCTAGTGGATTTGTTTTGTTTAAAAAAATGATTTTGCGGTATTTATTTCATGCATTGTGAGTAGTTTCTTCTTACCTTTCTCTTGTGATGAATAATTTGGTCGTTTAGGATTGTAGGATGCTTTTAGAATTTGTTTTAAATCTTTATTGTGATGAATATTCTTCCATGCTTAATTTACTTTTCATTCTGACCAAATGATCAGTTAAGATATGTTCCCAAACAAAGTCATTTTGACAACCCTAATCACACAGTCGTAGCATGTTAAGGGTTAGGACAATATTGAACTCTTATTGTTTATATTAAAACATAGTTTTAATATAATTTAATATATTTTTATTCTATTTTATTAATTAATAATTTTAATTGATTATAAATNTTCGTGTTCTGCTCGTTAACTTAGCGAACGAATCAAATATGAGTTTCTTAAGGAGCCAAACACGACCTGTTCGCGAACAACAAGTCGTTTTGACAACCCTAATCTCGTGCTACAACATACTGCCGAACTCCAATTGCCTCTGATCAGACGGCCATCAACCCGAGGTCCGATCTGGACGGACCGACTCCTCACATCGGATCGCGCCCCTTAATTATCACCACAATTATCATTAATTTATTATTAACTCTCATTCTTCCAACTTAATTCATCATATTATTATAATATCCTCTTCCCTCGGGATCTGTAACGTGCAAGCTCGAACCCCACCCCTTCTCTCTCTACCCTCTCTCTCTCTTCCCCGTAGCTGAAATCCATGCGATCATGGCGGTGTCCTTCCCCTCGNCTACCCCATGTCACTTTACAGTAACAGACACAACTTTCACTCTCTCTCTCTCTCTCTCCTCTCTCTCTCTCTCTCTCTCTCTCTCCCCTCTCTCTCTCTATATATATATCGAAAATATTGGAATATTTACTTACATATCACATAATTCTTATGTATTTACACATTTAACACTGATATTTATATATTACATGCATAATTCTTAAATTTTTAATACTATACAGTGAAGTGTATATTTTCTTGCTTAGATTTATAACACTAAAGTGCTATAAACTTAAATATTAAATTTATAAAATCTAGCCTACATAAAGTAAAAAATTTTCTTTCAAGATTGTCATGATACATAACTTTTTCATAAGTTGAGATATATGTAACGTGTCTGAAATATTGTGGCAACTGATTTGTCTTCATTTATATCGTGCATGAATCTCAATGCAAATTGAGGAAAAAAAACATTTTAAACGTGAATTTATGATCATCTAAGCTCTGATTTCAACAAACATATGATCAAATTGGGTGTCTCGATAAGGTGAGCTCAGTGAAGCCAAATTAAATTGATTTGATTCGAGTTCGATAAAGCCCAAATCAAGTGGTTTAAGCACAAGTGGAGGATTTAGATGGGCAATTGAATGGTCAAATAAATTCTAAATCTAACAAGCTTATAGTTAAATTGAGCGTCTCATTGAGCAAAATTCAACAAGCTCAAGATAACTCAATTTTAATATCATTAAGGTACTCAAATGCTCATAAAATATCAACTAATCAAGGGAATCACTTTGGGTCGTCGAATATAGTGGTCTGGAATTATACAGTATTTACGGAGGATAACTTCCAAAATCTATAAATAGAGTCTCATTGCCTTCATGAAAGGGGACTCGAGATATAGACATGAAGGAGGTGGTTGAAGTTGAGATCCAACATTTTGAGGTTTCTTAAGTTCTACCAATGTCGGAGAATCGCCGACCAATCATCTCCGTTGCTACACCACTGATGCTCGCGACCACTGTCGTTAAGACATCACCACTGTCGGGCCACAATCATTGGTTACCAACCACCACCACCGCAGCTGGAATGTCATTGCCCACCTACCTTTATCAAGCCACCATCATCACAAGGCCACTGTCACTACTTCCCAGCTATTATGCCTATGTATTTTCTTTATATTTATCTGTGGTACTAGACATTTTCTCTTGTTGTTGTTGTTGTTATTGATGTAATATTTTGATTGGTTTATTGTTTCTTTGGGCTGCAAGTGAGTTTATCTGTTGTAATATTGTAGTCGTTTTTAATGCAGATTTCATGTTAAACCTGTTGAATAGAGATTCACTTACTGCTGCATACCGCTCTTTTCTATTCATGCCTGTATATTTTTTATGATAGAATCATGTGGTGGAAAATAATTCACTTCTATTTTCTTTGGCGGGGGCGGCCTTTTAAATGCTGAAATTTATTTGAACTCAACCACTTGTATTTCAAAATTGTTATGATCTAAAAGGAATTTGAGGTATGTGGATTTAATTTGAAATTATTACAATTTTGAGAAAAGAGAAACATATTATTTTTATTTTAAGTTCTATGTAAACGAGTTTAAACTGGTGTGGAGTGAACTTATAGTTTAAATTGTAGAAAAATGGTTTTACTATTTACTTTTACAAAAACTTATTTATTTGTTAAACCAAGTATCCTAGATAAATACTTCATGAGAAGTTAGTCTCTAGTAAAATTATAAGTTTCAAGTATTTTACACTTCCTTTAAAAAATTTAAAAGAACAAATAAAAGAGTTTGATAGGTTTCACTTTAGAGGGTTGACAGTGGAAATTAAAATTNAAAGTTTCAAGTATTTTACACTTCCTTTAAAAAATTTAAAAGAACAAATAAAAGAGTGTGATAGGTTTCACTTTAGAGGGTTGACAGTGGAAATTAAAATTATTAAAGGTCTATCTAGATATAGTAATTCTCCTTAAAGTAAAGCCAAGGATTACACTATACATCCTAAAGTTAAAAGAAAAAAAAAATTAAAGGAGGAGAAGCATGAGGAGAAGCCTTATCAAAAACTAGTTTCACTAGAATTTTTTTAAAGTCGAAACATATTACATTCCTAAGCTTATGTGTATTTAAAGTGAATGTGTAAGTCTTTTTAAAAATGGAGCACTTAAATTCTATCTTTGCACCATCTAAGGTACTTTAGTTAGCAAGTGTTTAATCCGTTGTAAATTGAATAGAAAAATCAAGTTTTTCTAGTTAAATGAAAGATTTACTCTTACCCTAGGGATAGACTTGTTTACCATAGTTCATCTAAATTTACTTTATGTATTTCTTGAAGAAAAAACTATGGAGAATTTTAATGAAACTCATTTCCTGAAATTAATAAAAATTGATTTTAAAAATTCTAGTGCTACTTGNGAGTTCATCTAAATTTACTTTATGTATTTCTTGAAGAAAAAATTATGGAGAATTTTAATGAAACTCATTTCCTGAAATTAATAAAAATTGATTTTAAAAATTCTAGTGCTACTTGAGGACAAGTAACATTTAAGTTTGAAGGATTTCGAAATGGTTTAAAGCAAGCTTAGCTTTTTTTCTCCTTTGCACCTTTTATTGATAAAATTGCACTTTAAAGAAGGGTATTTGTTGTGTTTTTCTTCCAGGTACAACATGTAGAAGAAGTGGAACAAAGTGGAGAAGAAATGGAGCAAAACATACATGACTTGGAGTTAAGGGAAGACCAAGTGACTGGCGCCTAGGCACCAGCCTTTGGACGCCAAGGCACTGCACTTGAGCTCCTTTTCGCTACATGATAGGGTGCCTAGGTGCCAGTTCCTATCCGAAAAGATAGAGAGCTTGGCGTATAGGCACCNGAAGTGGAGAAGAAATGGAGCAAAACATACATGACTTGGAGTTAAGGGAAGACCAAGTGACTGGCGCCTAGGCACCAGCCTTTGGACGCCAAGGCACTGCACTTGAGCTCCTTTTCGCTACATGATAGGGTGCCTAGGTGCCAGTTCCTATCCGAAAAGATAGAGAGCTTGGCGTATAGGCACCAACAACTGTTGAATCAGTTTTCAGAAGTTGTTGTACACGACCCGAGGAGTTGAACAATGAATATATATACGGTTCCTTGGACATGTGGGAAAAAATGACAAAAGGAAGACTTCTGAACGTTAGGGAAGAACTCTNCATAGGCACCAACAACTGTTGAATCAATTTTCAGAAGTTGTTGTACACGACCCGAGGAGTTGAATAGTGAATATATACGGTTCCTTGGACATGTGGGAAAAAATGACAAAAGGAAGACTTCTGAACGTTAGGGAAGAACTCTAAGCAGAGTTTATGGTTGGAGTCTTGTGATAGGATAGTTTTATTTATTGTTTATTGAGAGTTTGGAGAAGGATTTGAGAGCGATTGTGTAAGGAAGATGGTGAGCATTGCAGGAGGCATTTGGGCATTCTTTGTGGAGGTTTTCATCACTTTTTATAGGGGAAAAGCTAGGTACTGCTTTTTATTTCATATTGTAGTTTTTGTAAACACACTTCTAGTGGANCATTGCAGGAGGCATTTGGGCATTCTTTGTGGAGGTTTTCATCACTTTTTTATAGGGGAAAAGCTAGGTACTGCTTTTTATTTCATATTGTAGTTTTTGTAAACACACTTCTAGTGGATTTTGTTTGTTTAAAAAAAATGATTTGCGATAATTATTTCATGCATTGTGAATAGTTTCTTCTTACCTTTCTCTTGTGATGAATAATTTGGCCGTATAGAATTGTAGGATGCTTTTAGAATTAGTTTTAAATCTTTATTGTGATGAGTATTCTTCCATGGTTAATTTACTTTTCATTCTCGACAAATAATTAGTTAAAATATGTTCCCGAACAAAGTCATTTTGACAACCCTAATCACATAGTCGTAGCATGTTAAGGATTGGGACAATATTGAACTCTTATTGTTTATATTAAAACATAATTTTAATATAATTTAATATATTTTNCTTAATTTACTTTTCATTCTCGTCAAATAATTAGTTAAAATATGTTCCCGAACAAAGTCATTTTGACAACCCTAATCACACAGTCGTAGCATGTTAAGGATTGGGACAATAGTGAACTCTTATTGTTTATATTAAAACATAATTTTAATATAATTTAATATATTTTTATTCTATTTTATTAATTACTAATTTTAATTGATTATAAATCTTTGTAGCCTTGTAGATAATTAAAATTTTTAAAAATATAACTCATCAATTATATATATATATATATATATATATATATATATATNTTTTTTTTAAATGGATAGTACAGTTAAAAAAAAGCTGGATTTTTGAGTTTTGAAAAGACCACTAATATCATCTCGCTTTCTATCTCATCTGTTGGGCTATGAAATTCCTTTGATCTTCCCATATCTTCTCATGTCGATACCTCTTTCTCTCTCCTTAGGATTCTCTTTCTATCTCCTACCTCTATTCCTTCATTTTTTGCGCAGGAGAAAGTATTACATGTGATAATATACGTGGTGGTGATATATAGTATTATTGTGATGAAAACCTTGAGCAAACATACACCTACACTCTAATATTTCTTATTATATATTAATAATTATAAATGGGTGTGTGTTAATAATTATAAATATTTTTATATTATCATAAATATAATATTTTTACATGGTTGTGGATGGGGAATGGGAGTTTGGAAACATTTTTATATTAGAATTAACATTAGGCTTAAACGCACTTTCATAATTTTTAATGGCTATCATAATATAATATGAAGTATTTGATTGATCTTTATGAAAGATTTATTGCATGCAACCTCTTTATTTATGTATTTATATATTTAACACTTAAAAATTTGATTTTTATATAGATACCAATTATACCTATCCATAAGAATGTGTATNGGTTCATTAACTTAGCGAACGAATCGAATATGAGTTTCTTAAGGAGCCGAACACGACCTGTTCGTGAACAACAAGTCGTTTTGACAACCCTAATCTCGTGCTACAACATACTGCCGAACTCCAGTTGCCTCTGGTCAGACGGCCATCACCCCGAGGTCCGATCTGGACGGATCGACTCCTCACATCGGATCGCGCCCCTTAATTATCACCACAATTATCATTAGTTTATTATTAACTCTCATTCTTCCAACTTAATTCATCATATTATTATAATATCCTTTTCCCTCGGGATCTGTAACGTGCAAGCTCGAACCACACCTTTCTCTCTCTACCCTCTCTCTCTCTTCCCCGTAGCTGAAATCCATGCGATCATGGCGGTGTCCTTCCCCTCGTCAAATTTGACCAAATGGTTCCCCTTCTAGTTTTCCTCACAACTCCATCTTTCCCCAAAAACCGTTTTTCTAGGGTTTGCTCGTTCTGATTTCACCCCATTTCTGTCCTGAATCGGAGAAAAACAAAATCAAATCTTCCACCACAGCCGCCGCCGCCGCCGCCGCCGGCGGAGACGACGAAACCGGAAATTTTACGGAAGATCATCTGCGAAACGATCCGATCGCCGGATCTCGATCGGTCTTACAATTTCATCGAGTTTCATGAAACCCTAACCCTAGGTCAAGAAATCAGCCGCCGCCACCCCTAATCCGAAATAATTACCTCTGGTGCGAATCGTACTGTCCCGCTTTAGACGCTGCTCCATTAATTCTCACCTAACCATCTGCTCTTTTTGTCTTCTTCCGGAGAACCAGAACGCGACAAAGAGCTGGACCGAAAGGAAGACACAACGCTAGGACAGAGATAGAATTCGAATTCGATGTCGTCTTCGAGCTCGCCATGTGCGGCGTGCAAATTTCTCCGGCGAAAATGCGCGCAGGGATGCATATTCGCGCCGTACTTTCCGCCTGAAAATCAGTCGAAATTCTCTAATGTGCACCGCGTTTTTGGGGCCAGCAATATCGCCAAGCTGCTCGCCGATCTGTCGCCCGATCAGCGGGAGGATGCCGTCAATTCCCTCTCCTATGAGGCCGAAGCTCGCATCAACGATCCCGTGTATGGATGCGTCGGGTATATTTCCCTGCTTCAGCATCGGCTTGTGCAACTCCAACGCGATCTCTCTGCTGCAAAGAGAGAGCTTTCTAATTACATCAATCACGCAGCGGTTGGAGGACCGAACAATCAATTCTATACAACCCCTCCCTCTATGTACAGAGATCAAAATCAACAGATTCAGAGGATGGAAGCAGAGCAGTTCGCAGAGGTGATTGCAGCGGCGACTGAGCACGAGATGCTGAGGAATATAGAGCAGCAACATGTAATGGCGAGGTTTATGGGTGTTGGAAATGTTGTTGATTCGTCGTCTTGTCAGCCATTGGAGTTGGTTTCACCGCATATTGGTGGGTTTCAGGGCTCGATTGCGGTGTTGCAGCAGAAACACGGAGGACAGGTACAGGAAGGGAGTGGGGCTCAAGTTCGTCATGTCAGAAGAAGTTTTGATGATGGGAGAAATGGAGTCGGTCCATCTTCATCATGATAATCTTTTTCTTGTTGGTGGTGAAGTTTTCTGCTTTGTTGCGTCGAGATTGCTGTGTTTGTTTTATGCTCTGAGGTAAGCATCGATATACTGCTCTAATCTCCTTCTTCTTTCTCTCGATTAGGGTTTAAAACCTATAAAGTTCAAATCTTTTTTTTTTTGTTATTGATAGTACAGTTAAAAAAAGCTGGATTTTTTAGTTTTGAAAAGGCCACTAATATTATCTCACTTTCTATCTTATCGGTTGGGCTAAAAAATTCCTTTGATCTTCCCATACCTTCTANGCGATATACTGCTCTAATCTCCTTCTTCTTTCTCTCGATTAGGGTTTAAAACCTATAAAGTTGAAATCTTTTTTTTTGGTTATTGATAGTACAGTTAAAAAAAGCTGGATTTTTTAGTTTTGAAAAGACCACTAATATTATCTCACTTTCTATCTTATCGGTTGGGCTAAAAAATTCCTTTGATCTTCCCATACCTTCTACTGTAGATACCTCTCTCTCTCTAGGATTCTCTCTCAATCTATACTAGTCTGATCTCCTTCTCTCTCGATTAGGGTTTAAAACCTATAAAGCTCAAATCTTTTTTTTATTATTGATAGTACAGTTAAAAAAAGCTGGATTTTTTAGTTTTGAAAAGAACACTAATATCATCTCACTTTCTCTCTCATCTGTTGGGCTAAAAAATTCTTTTGATCTTCCCATATCTTCTACTGTAGATACCTCTCTCTCTCTAGGATTCTCTCTCAATCTATACTAGTCTGATCTCCTTCTCTCTCGATTAGGGTTTAAAACCTATAAAGCTCAAATCTTTTTTTTTATTATTGATAGCACAGTTAAAAAAAGCTGGATTTTTTAGTTTTAAAAAGAACACTAATATCATCTCACTTTCTCTCTCATCTGTTGGGCTAAAAAGTTCGTTTGATCTTCCCATATCTTCTACTGTAGATACCTCTATCTCTCTAGGATTCTCTCTCTATCTATACTAGTCTGTGATCTCCTTCTTCTTTCTCTCGATTAGGGTTTAAAACCTATAAAGCTCAAATCTTTTTTTTTAATGGATTGNTGATCTCCTTCTTCTTTGTCTCGATTAGGGTTTAAAACCTATAAAGCTCAAATCTTTTTTTTTAATGGATTGTACAGTTAAAAAAAAGCTGGATTTTTGAGTTTTGAAAAGACCACTAATATCATTTCACTTTCTATCTCATCTGTTGGGCTAAGAAATTCCTTTGATCTTCCCATATCTTCTCCTGTGGATACCTCTTTCTCTCTCTTTAGAATTCTCTCTCTATCTATACTAGTCTGATCTCCTTCTTCTTTCTCTAGATTAGGGTTTAAAACCTATAAAGCTCAAATCTTTATTTTTTTTATTGATCGTACAGTTAAAAAAAAAAGTTGATTTTTGAGTTTTAAAAGAAATTAATATTATCTCACTTTCTCTCTCATCTGTTGGGCTAAAAATTCTTTTGATCTTCCCATATCTTCTACTGTAGATACCTCTCTCTCTCTAGGATTCTCTCTCTATCTATACTAGTCTGATCTCCTTCTTCTTTCTCTCGATTAGGGTTAAAACCTATAAAGCTCAAAGCTTTATTTTTTTTATTGATAGTACAGTTAAAAAAAAAAGCTGGATTTTTGAGTTTTAGAAGAAATTAATATTATCTCACTTTCTCTCTCATCTGTTGGGCTAAAAATTCTTTTGATCTTCCCATATCTTCTACTGTAGATACCTCTCTCTCTCTAGGATTCACTCTCTATCTATACTAGTCTGATCTCCTTCTTCTTTCTCTCGATTAGGGTTTAAAACCCATAAAGCTCAAATCTTTTTTTTTAAATGGATAGTAAAGATAAAAAAAAGCTGGATTTTTGAGTTTTGAAAAGACCACTAATATCATCTCGCTTTCTATCTCATCTGTTGGGCTATGAAATTCCTTTGATCTTCCCATATCGTCTCATGTCGATACCTCTTTCTCTCTCCTTAGGATTCTCTTTCTATCTCCTACCTCTATTCCTTCATTTTTTGCGCAGGAGAAAGTATTACATGTGATAATATACGTGGTGGTGATATATAGTATTATTGTGATGAAAACCTTGAGCAAACATACACCTACACTCTAATATTTCTTATTATATATTAATAATTATAAATGGGTGTGTGTTAATAATTATAAATATTTTTATATTATCATAAATATAATATTTTTACATGGTTGTGGATGGGGAATGGGAGTTTGGAAACATTTTTATATTAGAATTAACATTAGGCTTAAACGCACTTTCATAATTTTTAATGGCTATCATAATATAATATGAAGTATTTGATTGATCTTTATGAAAGATTTATTGCATGCAACCTCTTTATTTATGTATTTATANTTCTCATGTCGATACCTTTTTCTCTCTCCTTAGGATTCTCTTTCTATCTCCTTCCTCTATTCCTTCATTTCTTGCGCAGAAGAAAGTATTACATGTGATAATATACGTGGTGGTGATATATAGTATTATTGTGATGAATACCATTATAATATCACCAAATATACACCTACACTCTAATATTTCTAATTATATATTAATAATTATAAATGGGTGTGTGTTAATAATTATAAACATTTTTATATTATCATAAATATAATATGTTTACATTGTTGTGGATGGGGAATGGGAGTTTGGAAACATTTTTATATTAGAAATAGCATTAGGCTTAAACGCACTTTCATAATTTTTAATGGCTATCATATTATAATATGAAGTATTTGATTGATCTTTATGAAAGATTTATTGCATGCAACCTCTTTATTTATGTATTTATATATTTAACACTTAAAAATTTGATTTTTATATAGATACCAATTATACCTATCCATAAGAATGTGTATTTCACTTTCTTAAGAATTAAAATGGTGGCTTTTTTTATGTGATATGAAAGATTTGTATGATGTAAATGTAAAAATCACATTTTTGGTGTTGGATATATAAATACATAAGAATTGGCAAATATAAAATAANAAAAAGTGTATTTCATTTTTTTAAGAATTAAAATGATGATTTTTTTTATGTGATATGAAAGACTTGTGTGATGTAAATGTAAAAATCACATTTTTGGTGTTGGATATATAAATACATAAGAATTGGCAAATATAAAATAAATAAGGAAATAATAAAAGCTTGTAAAAGTATAAAAAAAATACTATAATTAACTTTTTTTAATAAAGTAGTTAGAAAAATAAATTACTAATGTTTTTAAACTGATTTATATTCATTTTTCTATTTTTTATTTTTAATTGCACTAAACTTTAAATTATCAAAGAAATTTTTTTTATTAAATGATAAAATTCATCATATTTATTGACACATAATATATTTTCCATGTTCTTATCACATGCATGACATGATCTCTTAACCTTCTATCCATCACCTTCTTCATCTCTAAATATGATTATTNGGATTTATATTATTTTTTTTATTTTTTATTTTTAATTGCACTAAACTTTAAATTATCAAAGATTTTTTTTTTATTAAATGATAAAATTCATCATATTTATTGACACATAATATATTGTCCATTTTCTTATCACATGCGTGACATGATCTCTTAAACTTCTATCCATCACATTCTTCATGTCTAAATATGATTATTGTCCATAAAAAACCTTATTAAGCTTTACATTATCAAATTTATCATATGAAAAAATTTCATTAGTTATTTTATTTTTTTTAATTTGCAAAAAGATTAATGTATTTTGAGGTCCATAGTATATATTATATAGAGAATTATTCATATACATCACATTGATATTGATATAATTAAACTAATGGTATTGAAAATTTAAGGGTCTATTTGGGATCTTTTTTCTTTATTTTTTTACTTAAAAATAAGTTTATTTGGTGTGCATTTAATATATTTTAATTTTTTATTTCAAAAAAGAAATTAACATATTTTTTAAAAAACTAAAAAAAAAAATTGAAGGTGCTTTGAGTGTTTTGAAAAGAAAAATCCACATCTTAATAAAAAAATATCCCAAACAAGTCTGATAAATTTTAAAATTTTTAAATATTTTTATAAATAATTTAATTTATTTTTGTAACAAGAAAATAAAACATGAAAGAAAGAATAAATTACATATTTTTTTAAAAATAAAAATGATCCCAAACAAGTCTAAGAGTTTGTTTAGGATTACTTTTGTTGTTGGTTTTTTTTTATTTTTAAAAAATATGTATTTAGTGCATTTTTTAATTTTATATTTTTTGCTTTAAAAAATAAATAATGTTATTTTTAAACAAATTTAAAATATCTAAAAATTATTTTAAGTATTTCTAAAAATATTTAAACATATTATAACATACCAAACATATTTTATTTCAAGTAAAAAAAATATAAATCAAATAAAATAAAAATAAATAGAAAATAAAAGTGATCCTAAAGTCCCTTAAATAAGCAAATCATTTTCCAAATAAATAAATAAATAATTTTTTTTAAAAAAATTAGACTTGAGAGACCATGATAAGTGCTTGTACATGAAACAGTGCAAAACCTTGACCAACAGAGATAACGAAGACTCCCTTTTCTCCATTATCTTCCTTTTAATCAATTTATTTATTTCCCCTCTCCTCTCCTACCCACTGAATCCGCCATTGTAGCAGACTGCAGTGCAGAAGCACGCAATTGTTTGTCTGACACCACCATTAATTTCACATGCTGACAGATGAATTCCCCGTACAGAATGCATCAGATTGCAGGCCTATATTTCAAGCTCAAGAAACGAACATAAAATTGATATTTTTTTGCAGAGCAGACAAATGGGGAAGATGAAGCCGCACCAGTAGCATACCCTGCAATAAACGTAAAGAATCACATAATGATAAGTACTTCTATATATATTTATATGTATAAAGCTATGTTTTTTAGCCTTTTTTGGTTGTTTATGCAGAGGTTCTGCTGATTAAGGTAACTGGTCTCGAATTTGCTTTTCTGTTTGTGGGGAATGAGTACTTTTATTTTCCATGTTTTGTTTTTGCCGCTCTTTGCTGGCTTTGGAGGGTTAGAAAAGAACAAAATAACTTATTGCTTGAGTTTAATAAATTTTTTTTGATTTCTTATGTTTGTATCCTCACAAGAAGTAGAGTTGAAGGAGTCTTCTAAAACTAATTGTTAAATATGATTAATAATTGTTAATGAGAAAAAGACGGTGGTGTTGAATTCTGATTTGTCCGTGAATCACATTCTAATGAATAGAGTGCAAGAAATGAGAGAGAGAGAGAGAGAAAAAGAGAACAACAATGAACTTTAAATTGTATCGATTATGTTGAACTTTCCCGGCCTTTTTGGCTAAGTTGTTATCCTTTGTATATTAAATGATCGTCCTATTTATATGGGAGAAGTGCAATATGAAGATAATGTATTTTTTTCTCCTGTTTTAATGGGTGTTGTACATATATTTTTGGTATTTTGTTCTTTGGCTCTTTTGATAGNGATAATGAGAAAAAGACGTGGTGTTGAATCCCGATTTGTCCGTGAATCACATTCTAATGAATAGAGTGCAAGAAAAGAGAGAGAGAGAAAAAAAAAAGAATAATAATGAACGGTAAATTATATCAATTATGTTGAACTTTTCCGGCCTTTTTGGCTAAGTTGTTATACTTTGTATATTAAATGATCGTCCTATTTATATGGGAGAAGTACAATATGAAGATAATATATTTTTTTCTCCTGTTTTAATGGGTGTTGTACATATATTTTTGGTATTTTGTTCTTTGGCTCTTTTGATAGAGCTTGAGTGGCTTTGGGTCGCCAAGATAAGTTAGGTAGACTAGGTTTAATCTTCATTAACGATCAACTGATTTAGTCTAATTGTCGACGCTCGACCCCTCATGAGTAACACTTGTCAGCAAAGTGTTGTTGGACTATCGAGCAGATTTAAGGTGAATCAATGTAATACGATAGGTAACTGGCTCCTTAACAAGCTAGGAGAACATGAGGTTAAGATGACTATAAGACTCTTTGCTTCACAGTTAATTTTTTATTTTTTATGAGGAGCCTCCGGGGCTCCTATGGGATGGTTGATGATATTGTATAATTGCACCTTCCTCAAATCAGATCTACCAGAAAGTAGGCTACTATATTGGGTCAGTTTTCTTATAATGGTTGGCTCANATTAATTTTTTATATTTTATGAGGAGCCTCCGGGGCTCCTATGGGATGGTTGATGATATTGTATAATTGAACCTTCCTCAAATCAGATCTACCAGAAAGTAGGCTACTATATTGGGTCAGTTTTCTTATAATGGTTGGCTCAGATGCATATTTGTCCTGTTTAATTTTAGTTTAAATGGATCGGGCTCGAATAACTCTGTAGTCTTTTTGTCCTCCTTATGACTCGGTTGATTTAGGCTTTGGCTTAGATGACTACATTCGGTCGATTAAGTGGGCCACTTAGTCTTCTGTCAGTGAGTCCTCCGTCGTAGTATGTTCCTTTTAACTATTAGATTTTCTCAAGAGCAACATTGACACAAGTTCAATGTACATATTTTAGTTTCTAACTTCTCTTAATTCTTAAAAATAATATTTTGATAATAATAAAAGAATTTAATACAAAAAGTATATATCATTTATTCTTAATCTGTGATTCAATAATTGAACTACTATGCTTCTTTGGTCCTTATAAAGAAGCCATGACGGAACTTTTTGACATTCGATATTTGATTTGCATCCTTTTTTATTTAAATCAGTTGGCTTCCGGGCACTATAATGGAGAACGTGTCGAATCCTTTGACGGAAGCCCACAACAAAAAGAATTGCTTCGTGTTGCCTTCGGAAGATCGAAGAAGTGGTATTGCCCAAAAGATGACAAGAAGAAGAATATTATTATTAAAAAAAGAAAATGGTTGCGCTGACAGATCAGGTGAAGTCATCTGATTCATTCCTCGGTACCAAGCGAAGGAACGTTTAGACGACTGACCCAACTATCAATCTGATAACTCAACCTTTTGTTGGGGCACAAAACTTGTCGACCGAAAGGGCCATGCAAGAAGTTTCTGGTGCTCTGACAACGTCCAGGGAGCAAGATATTGTTGGTGCTCTGCGCCACCCATTGAGAGCAGTGTTTCGATTACTTCTTATTTTGAAGAGCCTCGATCTTGCTTGTTAGATTTTAATTTTTTTCTCTCATTTTCCTTAGGTTGTCTTCTGATGCAGCAGACCCGATAGACTTAGGTGATGATTTGATTCTGATAAATGTTGATGGGACTTCGACCGCAGCTCTAGCAGTGCCTACCTAGGCACGGACCGGGAGCGACTGACTTTTGAGCGAGGATGATAGAGGTGATGGCTCAGATGATCGTACCAAAACTCACAAGGAAATAATTATTAGACATTGGGTGTCTCCTGGATCATTGGATCATTTGCTGGACAAGATCTAAATCTTTTTCGCTCACACTTCAATAATTTGATTAGCATATTTGTGTCAGATAGATCCGACGTAAATCAGATGCAAGTTCAACAATATTTAAAGGTTCGTGTCAGATTTATGTCTAATTTTTGTCTAATTATTTCTCACGTTAAATTGGGGGTCGGTAATTTTATTTCAGTCTATTTATGTCAAAGTATTCTAATGCAAATAATTTGCATCAGTTGTTACGTCTGATTTGTTTATATGTAACTCACGTCAAAATTTACGTGTGAAAATATTTAATGATGAATCTTAGTGTCAGGTCATCGTCTCATTATGTCAGAAAATATCATAGAATGATGATAAAATATTGTAGATGTGGCGTCGAATTTTGTGTCTGAAAACGGACGCAAATCTATAACATAGAAAAAAAATAGAATATGAATTATAGTTTCACAACCTGCACAACAACTCATTCCACATCACAGACGAAATTAAGCATAGTCATATCACGGATTAAATTTATAAACAATATCATTAGTAAAAGAAAGATACTATCACAAATCATCCCAAATAAGAATAGTAAAGTTAATCCAAAAAATTTCACAACAAATATTTAACATAATACTTACAAATAAAAGAAAAAAAAACTAATCATCATCTCCTCCTCCTCCTCCTCCTCCTGCACGGATGTCATCGGCTGCTAGCCTCGACTATCCGCTAAGGTCTCCGTCGTGCGCTCTATAAAGTCCTCAACTATATGTTCCCCTTGTTTGGCATCTACCTAAAAAGATCTTAAGATGAATTTTTTAAAATACGTGTTTGGCATAGCTTCTGGCAAATTTATAGGATTTGTAGTGTGACATCAAGGGATTGAAATAGACCTTGAGAAAATAATAATAAAAAAAAAACATTAGGAATGTCACCCTTAAAAACTTAACCCAAATAAGAACACTTCAAGATAAGTTGACATATTTAAGACGCTTTAATATTTCTGGAAAATGCTAACTATCTTCGGCACTGACAAAAAAAATGTCAAATTTATTTGTAATGATAAATGCCATCAAGCATTTGAAAAAATAAAAATAATATTTGTCGTATTAGCGACACCCATCCCAAGGCGACCACTAATATTATATAATGCTACTTTATATGAATCTCTTGGTGATTTATTATCTCACATAACTGTGGAATCATTGTATTACTTGAGTCATCAATTGATACCAGCCAAAAAGAACTATCCTCTGATTGAAAAACATTGTTTGGCCTTAATTTTTGCAGTCCAAAAATTAAGACATTACGTGCTCTCTCGCAAAATCTATCTCATTTTGAAATTCAATCATTTGCAATACCCGATGACTCGCTCAACACTGTGTGAAAAACTAGCAATATGATTAATGATTCTATTGTAATTTGATATAACTTATGTGCCCTTTCGTGTAATTAATGGTCAAGCTCTAGCAGACTTCTTTGCAGTACACTTGCTCCCTGCAATGTCTGTTCTTAATGATTATCATCTTGAGGATTCAGTTTTAGACTTTGAAGAGACAAACGAACCTTGCTGGAAAATTTATTTTGATGGAGCATCACCCTCTAGGAAAGATGTTAACTCACATGATACTATCCATAGTAAAGCAGAAATTAGGTTCATCTTCATCACCCCTGATTAAAGAATGTTGAGATTTTCATATCATTTGTCAAAGCATTGCAACAATAATGTAGTAAAATATTATTAGGCCCTACTCACTGACCTACACTTAGAAATTATAATGAGACCCTGCTCACTGGCCCTGCTCACTGGTGTACAGTTAGTGATTAATGAAATTGCTAGAAAATATCATACATTAAAGCCTAAGCTCTACTAATATCATCAGTATACCATGAAATTGCTTGAACAGATACAAGATGTTACTATATACAAAATTTCTCATGGTAACAACACTATTGTGAATGCTTTGATAAAATAAGCTAAGGAAATAGCTTGTCCGGAAGAGGAATATATTCCAATCAAATTTCAAGGTTATTGGGTTCTCTCTCCTATCGATATGGAATATTTGAGTAAAGTAAACTTCGAAAAACATGTCACCACAACTACATAAAAGGAAGAAGATTCAAATTGACAAAGTCCTTTCGTAGATTACCTGCATGAAGGAGAGCTTCCTAAAGATAAATCTCTCGCTCACCAAATAAAAACGAGAGCCTTGTCTTTAACTCTATCAAACGACACACTTTATCAAACATCTTTGATCATATGTGGCTAAAAATCTTAAGCAAGCAGGAACTCCACATTATCGTTAAAGAGGTGCACTTTATATTATGTGGTGCTCATCGATCAGGTCCCAAAATGAAAGCAAAAACCAACATAATGGGATATTATTGGCCTATGATGATCAATGACTACATGGAGACCGCCAAACATTGCTACCAATGTCAAGTTCATGGTATAGTCTTACATCAGCCTTATCTAGTGTACTGCACCAATCAATTTGTCTCCTGGCTCTTGAATGTTGACATACAGANTAATTAATGAGTGTTATTTAAAAAAAATATTATATGTAAAAAGAAATGAGACTCAAACCATTGTACATTTTTTTTTAATTCTTTTAATGAAAATGAATTGTTTATTCGTTTAATTTGAAATTTGATTTATGTTAAACTTGCTTTCTTGAATCCTATTTTTCTCTCTTTGATCCTTTAAACTCCATCAAAATAATGACCTTTTAGATGACAACCAAATATTTTATTAATTTGATCATAGAGAATGTCATCAGGAAAGCTTATCCTTTCTTTCGAAGATAGTGTCCCTCTTAAAATTGATCAATCACATATGACAAAAAATGTACTCATCCAAAAATAGCTACAATTGAGCTTGAATTACCTCCCAAGGAGGACCTTTGATTTAATTTTCCATAAAAGAGGTAGTTGCTAACCCATCATTCAAAAGAAAGTAGAGATGATCACAGTGACAATTATGGAGCCTAGAGTCAAGTTCATAGTGATAAAGCCTACACTCATTAAACAATAACGTAGAAATAAAGATTGACGGATGAGAATAAAACATGATAGAATGTCAGGGGAAGTAAGTGCCAAACAAGCATCCACTGTTAAGGAGTATGTAACCATAAAACTATCACAGATGCTTTGAGACAGTAGATTCACGTATATACCACATTCATTTTCTCCTGAGAGACCTGAACCACCTTCAGAGGGTGAGAATGATGATCCATTAGTCAAATGCAAGGGATGAGAACTCAGAGCTTCAAGTGTTTTGAGCAGATTCGAGGAAAATTCGTCAATATCTTGGAAGGGTTAAAGATCCTCATTGGAGCCTTCTCAGAGATAGAATAATAAAAAATTATCCAAAAAATCTATAGTATTCAAAACAAAGGTCACTGAGGAGAGCTTAAGAGATGCGCCAACAAAGAACCTGAAAAATGGATGAGAGGTAAAGGAANGTCTTACTTTCAAAAGTACCAAGATCAACAACTTTATGACTCGACACAATATTGATTGGGGCTATTCCACCATCTATTACCCTCGAGCCAACAGATCAGCGGAAGCTTTCAATAAAAGTTTAGTTCAAATTCTAAAGATGATATTGGATCAANATCTTGCTTTCAAAAGCACCAAGATCAACAACTTTGTGACTCGACACAATATTGGTTGGGGCTATTCCACCATCTATTATCCTCGAGCCAACAGATCAGCGGAAGCTTTCAATAAAAGTTTAGTTCAAATTCTAAAGATGATATTGGATCAAAATAAAAGATAGTGGCACAAATAGTTGGTTGAAGCACTCAGGGCTTACCAAAATACACAAAGAACTCCAACTCAGTCTATTCCCTTTTCATTAGTTTATGAGTCTGAAGATGTACTTCCCCTAGAGGTTCAACTTACTTCGGTGAGAATTGCAACATGCTTGGAAAACCCTCCAAAATAGAACGTCGTAATACTACAAGAAGAACTCGATGGGCCAGATTAAGCTTGTCTGAAGTAAAAAAAAAATCTTGAGTTGTACCAGTCACGCATGATTCAAGCTCATGACATGTTTGTTAGNCTGCAACATGCTTGGAAAACCTTCCAAAATAGAACGTCGTAATACTACAAGAAGAACTCGATGGGCTAGATTAAGGTTGTCTGAAGTAAAAAAAAAATCTTGAGTTGTACCAGTCACGCATGATTCAAGCTCATGACATGTTTGTTAGACCCAAAACATTTTGTGTAGGATAATTGGTTTTAGTACTCAAGAAACGGATTCTAACTCATGGAAAAATTAACATTAAACTTGAACCATGTTGGCAAAGCCCTTATGTAATAGAAAAGTCTATCATGGGGATTCTTTCCAACTGGTAGACCACATGGGAGAACATCTGATACCACCAATTAATGAGTGTTATTTAAAAAAATATTATATGTAAAAAGAAATGAGAGTCAAACCATTGTAGATTTTTTTATAATTCTTTTAATGAAAATGAATTGTTCATTTGTTTAATTTGAAATTTGATTTATGTTAAACTTGCTTTCTTTCTATTTTTCTCTCTTTAATCCTTTAAACTCCATCAAAATAATGACCTTTTAGATGACAACCAAATATTTCATTAATTTGATCGTAGGGAATGTCATCAGGAAAGCTTATCCTTTCTTTCGAAGACAGTGTCCCTCTAAAAATTGATCAAGCACATATGACAAAAAATGTACTCATCCAAAATAGCTACAATTGAGCCTGAATTACCTCCCAAGGAGGACCTTTGATTTAATTTTTCATAAAAGAGGTAGTTGCTAACCCATCATTCAAAAGAAAGTAGAGATGATCACAGTGACAATTATGGAGCCTAGAGTCAAGTTCATAGTGATAAAACCTACACTCATTAAACAATAACGTAGAAATAAAGATCGACGGATGAGAACAAAACATGATAGAATGTCAGGGGAAGTAAGTGCCAAACAAGCATCCACTGTTAAGGAGTATGTACCCATAAAACTATCACACATGCTTTGAGACAGTAGATTCACGTATATACCACATTCATTTTCTCCTTAGAGACTTGAACCACCTTCAGAGGGTGAGAATGATGATCCATTAGTCAAATGCAAGGGATGAGAACTCAGAGCTTCAAGTGTTTTGAGCAGATTCGAGGAAAATTCGTCAATATCTTGGAAGGGTTAAAGCTTCTCATTGGAGCCTTCTCAGAGATGGAGTAATAAAAAATTATCCAAAAAATCTATAGTATTCAAGACAAAGGTCACTGAGGAGAGCTTAAGAGATGCGCCAACAAAGAACCTGAAAAATAGATGAGAGGTAAAGGAAGATCAACTCTTCAATATGGGTGCTACTACAACTATATCCAAAATAGTGAATGGAATCCGCTGGAATTCTACAGAGCAAAGAAGTAGACCAAATCCCTCTAGTATTTAGATTTACGATCAAAAGATCCACATCTTGGCACATCTTGCCTACCTCTTGTATAATAGACAGCTACATTATTGATATGTGTGGCATAAAAGACTGTACATTTCGTCACATATTGACTCTCACGACTATGAGCGACCATTTTGCATGATCTCCTTTTTGAATCCATGCAGCATAATCTTTGGAAAAAACCTCAAGATAATCATCCTTGGTGAGTTTGTAAGATCACACTCTATAACTCTGCCCTCGTAATCAATAATAGCATTCGATGGAAACAACGCAGATTTTGCCCAACAATGTGTACCTTATGTCCTTAAAAAATGGGTCTCCATCATATTCAGAAAAATGAAAAGCTCAAAGCAACCCCTTAACTATGTTAAAGGCATCATGTTGCAGAGTACCAGGCTACTTTAGCTTTAAAGATCTGGTGTTGTTCATATTCTAATAGGGTAACTGTTGATGTTTGTCATATGTTGTATTTGTGAAAATTTGTCGTTCAGTTATATAAATGCATCAAAGACAATGGATATGCTTATAAGTGAATTGGTGTTTTTTTTTGTGTAAAAGTAATGTATTTTGTGACTGAATGAATGTGATGCAAAATGAATCTTGAATTTTTATTAGGATGATGTTTAGATGAATATATAAATTTTCAAATTGACACTAGTCTGGAAATTCCTAAACTCAAAACATTTACAAAATAAACAAACAATCGTTCAACATTTCCCTTCAATCAAACACAATAACAAACAAGCATTTCTAAGAAAAAATTAAAATTTTCAAAACAAACATCCATAAAAATCAATCAAAAGTTTTTTTCACAATAAAAAACACATCAATAAAAAACACAACAATTAAAAAAATACAAAAATAAAAACAGAACAATCAAAATAATAAAAAAAAAAAATTTAAAATCGCAACAATCAAAATCAACTAAAATCACAACAAAATCAATAAAAATAAAAAAAAAAAATCCAACAAAACCATAAAAATTTTTTATTTTCAAGTTTTCAAAAATCAAAACTTTTCTTTTATTGCTAAGAATGTCATCTTTAGACTACCCGAGTCACTATTTGGACAAGGTGTATTGCCCCATACGGTCTCCTAAATCTAAATATAACTAGAAAATTCACGGTTGTTAAAAAATGTAATAACTTTTCACAACACCAATTCAACAAAATAATCCAACAAACCAAAACCTTAACGTAAACGCAATGCATGATCAATCAAGTTTGAACTTCTTCGGGTCCGTCGGAAGTTGGAGTATGCCTCACGTGGCATCAATATAACGAGACCGGGTTGATTAACCACAAACTAATCACGGTTATTCTTGGAATTAATCCTTTATGCCAAGTATCTCTTAGCTTAGTATAATGCACACCGAAAGAAGCTTGTTAATGTCAAGATTAATAGCGCCGAAAGAATATTGTTCAGGCTAAGTTTGTTAATGCTTAGTCTATCGCACACCGAAAGAATTAAAGAGCTTTGCTAGCTTCAGGGTTCAGTTTGTTTAGGATGACAAACTTGATGAAAAGATTAATGGCGCCGCTGAAGCAAGCAAGACCCTCTAATTCTAGTTTTTGCCATGTTCATTTATGCAATGATTGTAAAATGCACACTCTGATAAAAATGCTTCTTATATTCATTAAATTAATGTGTTTTGAAGATATAAATATTAAGGAAATTTACATACATAACTCACAATTTATNTAGCTACATTATTGATATGTGTGACATAAAAGACTGTATATTTCGTCACATATTGACTCTCACAACTATGAGCGGCCATTTTGCATGATCTCCTTTTTGAATCCATGCAGCATGATCTTTGGCAAAAGCCTCAAGATAATCATCCTTGGTGAGTTTGTTCGATCACACTTTATAACTCTGCCCCCGTGATCAATACTAGCATTCGGTGGAAACAACGCAGATTTAGCCCAACAATGTGTACCTTATGTCCTTACAAAATGGGTCTCCATCATATTCAGAAAAATGAAAAGCTCAAAGCAACCCCTTAACTATGTTAAAGACATCATGTTGCAGAGTACCAAGCCACTTTAGCTTTAAAGATCTGGTGTTGTTCATATTCTAATAGGGTAACTGTTGATGTTTGTCATATGTTGTACTTGTGAAAATTTGGCGTTCAGTTATATACATGCATCAAAGACAATGGATATGCTTATAAGTGAATTGGTGTTTTTTTGTGTGTAAAAGTAATGTATTTTGTGACTGAATGAATGTGATGCAAAATGAATCTTGAATTTTTATTAGGATGATGTTTAGATGAATATATAATTTTTCAAATTGACACTAGTCTGGAAATTTCTAAACTCAAAACATGTACAAAATAAACAAACAATCATTCAACATTTCCCTTCAATCAAACACAATAACCAACAAACATTTCTAAGAAAAAATTAAAATTTTCAAAACAAACATCCATAAAAATCAATCAAAAGTTTTTTTCACAATAAAAAACACATCAACCAAAAACACAACAATTAAAAAAATACAAAAATAAAAACAGAACAATCAAAATAAAAAAAAAATTAAAATCGCAACAATCAAAATCAACTAAAATCACAACAAAATTAATAAAAATAAAAAAAATCCAACAAAACCATACAAATTTTTAATTTTTAAGTTTTCAAAAATCAAAACTTTTCTTTTAGTATTAAGGATGTCATCTTTAGACTACCCGAGTCACTATTTGGACAAGGTGTATTGCCCCATACGGTCTCCTAAATCTAAATATAACTGGAAAATTCACGGTTGTTAAAAAATGTAATAACTTTTTACAACACCAATCCAACAAAATAATCCAGCAAACCAAATAACGTAAACACAATGCATGATAAATCAAGTTTGAACTTATTCGGGTCTGTCGGAAGTTGGAGTATGCCTCACGTGGCATCAATATGATGAGACCGGGTTGATTAACCACAAACCAATCATGTTTATTCTTGGGATTAATCCTTTATGCCAAGTATCTCTTAGCTTAGTATAATGCGCACCGAAAGAAGCTTGTTAATGTCAAGATTAATAGCGCCGAAAGAATATTGTTCAGGCTAAGTTTGTTAATGCTTAGTCTATCGCACACCGAAAGAATTAGTGAGCTTTGCTAGCTTCAGGGTTCAGTTTGTTTCGGATGACAAACTTGATGAAAAGATTAATGGCGCCGCTGAAGCAAGCAAGACACTCTAATTCGAGTTTTTGCCATGTTCATTTATGCAATGATTGTAAAATACACACTTTGATAAAAATGCTTCCTATATTCATTAAATTAATGTGTTTTGAAGATATAAATATTAAGGAAATTTACATACATAACTCACAATTTATGTTCTTACATATGCAACACCCAAATGAGCATTTCACTTTCAGAAGATTTGTGTGGTATGTTACTAAATGCCCTATATATGTAGGTACCATTTGTTTCCTTTACCTAAGCTCCCTTGTTTAGAAATCATTGCTTCCCTTTCGCTGAACCAACCCAACAATGTGAGAACATTTTGTCTGCCAGCACACCGCACCGTACGTCTGTCAAACACACAAATGTTTATAAGTAATATTTTCTCCAACAATACTGATAAAACTTTCTCTCAATCTCTTGACGGTTTAACTGTCAAAGTTTTGAACAAATAGGCTGAGCTTTCATTACAATAAATAATAGTCTGTACAATCTATTTTAGGTACATAATATTCTGTATAAACTATTAAATGTAACTTAATTAATACATATTCCTAACAAATATAATATTCCCTCTTTGCACTATTGCGAAGAAGAAAACTTTTTATTCTGTTTGTTTTATTTACTTCTGATTGATATCAACATGATGCGATTCACACTGTCATTTGTTAGACTTAATGTTTTATCTAACACCCTCTCTCTCTCTCTCTCTCTCTCTCACACACACACACACACACATCACTCTCCCCACCCCTTCTCTCTCTATCTCTCTCTCCTCTTAATTTCATATTTTGTTTCATATATACTGACTAAGGCTTGAAAAAAATGCAAGTTTGGATTTTTGTGTAAAAGCTTGTTTAATTGTACATATTTTGATAACTACACTTTAATATTTAAATGGCAGCGTAATGACTCTCCATGCATGCACAGAAAACCATGGCTTTTGGCTCACGTGGAGTGGCTCATGCTCATTGCCAAGCTGACATCTCGGTTGGATCAATCTAGAAGCTTCGGAATAAATATTTTAATTATTTTATATTAATATTTAAATTTTCATATTTATTAGTAGAATTTTTTAATGTCTAAATCATACCAAAATCTATATGGTGTAATTATACACAGACCATCCAAAACTTGCTATTTACAAATCGATCGTCCTCTTTAATTTACTTTTCAAATTTTCTCTCAAATGTCTAGGGCTATCAAAATGGTTCGTTGTTCGCGAACAGCTCGTGTTCGGCTCATTAAAAAGCTCATGTCAGGCTCATTCGCTAAGTTAACGAGCCGAACACGAAGAAATCGACACGTTTTGGCTCAAAATACTTCTCATCAATTACACACACACATGTATATATATNTTATAAATTGTGCAAATACTAACCTAACCCACCTCATTGATCTATCCAAGATATAGTTTGTGACATGTTTATGTTATTCCAAGCATCTAGACTACACATTCATTGCCATTATGCTAGTCCTTTTTAGTCAAATTTTCTTTGTACATTTTAAAGTAATATGATTAGTCGCACCACATTACATAAAATCGCATGTCCATAATGGCATCCCATATTCTTTGCCATTATGCTAGTCCTTATTCGTCATCCCACTCATTTTGCTTTTAGCCAATCTGAATCATGTATTAAGCTTATGAAGCCACTAAATTATGATTTAGTAGTTAAATTATTCTTATTAATGTCATCTAATATCTTATAAATAACTAAACAAATGGTGATTTTAATGAATCTATTTTTAATCTCAAGTGATAAAAATAAGACAAAATGGGCATCTGTAAAAATTTGCAGATGACTGCAACGTTATTGTGGGACTTTGCAAAGGCTCCTGACATCATAAAAAATGGACGATTGTATATCTATACTAAATAGTTATATTGGCTCTTTGCAAGGATTGGCAGGCATTTATAAACAAATTGGTGGCCATTTTTTAGTCATTCGTTGTCTAGAGCAATGTTCAATTTTTTAAATATTTTTACTAAATTATTCAAAACCTTAAGCATCTAATATATATAATAATATCTTAGAGGGTTGAGCCAACAACTAATGTTTCCAAGCNGAACACACTTTTGAGCTTGAATATAAATAGTCGAACACGAGCTGAGACTGGGCTCGATCGTGTTCGACTCGTTTACACCCTCTCCATATTCTTTATTTTTTTTTTCAAATTCTCAATAGTTTGTTCGTCGCATTTAGTTCGGTAGTCAAAAAAAATACCCGGGGGACTAATTTGTAAATATCAATGCTTCGAGTGGCCTGTATATAAAATATGTATTTTATTTGCATAATTATAATGCAATGCATTTAATGCATGAAACATTTAAACACAATATATTTCATAAATCTATATAGCTTTTAAAAGAATTTGCAAAGAAAGTATTTTGAAATTTGTGAAATAAAAATTTTAGAGGTGGTTGGAGATATACATATCTGTGTGTGTCTGTGTGTGTGCCGTGTACTCAAATCAGTTGGTCGGGTATCTTCTTGTCAGTTGTAAGTCCTCTCTAGTCTAGGATTAGATTCCTCTCGATGGAGGGTGTGGTAACTGAATTGTTAGACGCATCAGGATGCCGGGTGCTCATATCAGTTGGTCGGACATCTGCTTGTCAGTTGTAAGTCCCTTATGGTCTAGGGTTCGATTCCTCCCGACGGAGGGTGTGGTACTTGAATTGTTAGGCGCATCGGGATGGTCGGGGCTCGTATAATATCCTCAGGTCATTCTTTATATATATGATGTTCCATGAAGTTTTGGCCATCTCATGCTTCACGTTTGATGCAGAACATAAACTAGTTTCTTAAGTAACACATCTCTACAAATGTCATGATTTATTATATTTTTAAATAATTTATAATAAAAATTTATTTTCTCTAAATATGATTTAAAAATAGCATAAAAATGTATTA
>JXCR01147368.1:0-28010 GCA_002079205.1 Phalaenopsis hybrid cultivar
CACTATTCAATGGATGTTGGGCTTAGAGTGATATTATAAACAATGCTTTATGAATATCACGTTCTTAGTAGGTAACAGTACATAATTTTAGATTTGCTTAGGGCGGTTGGCTGACCTAAATAATAATTATACTCTACCATTTCTTGAACCCATTTTATGCACTTTACTCTTGATGTTTATTTTTACTTATGCCATGTTTAGAATTGTATAATGTAAAACGGTGTTTATGTTAGATGCATGCAATGCACGTGGAAGGTTATGTGCTATTGTGGATGAAAGGGACATATGCCTCAATAGTCTGAGGTGCACTTAATTAGGTTTAAGACTCTATTTCAGGGGCTAGTTGGTGTTGAGTCGTTTTATATGATAACCCAAGGTCAAAGTCAGAGTGGCAGTATGATTAAACTTAATACACAAACAAAAAATGTGTGATGAATGTTTTTTGGGGTAGGATGATAATAGAGTTTTATTGCTACAATTATAAAAATAAGTTTTTAATGTTACTTTTTGATGGAGAAATGAGAAACCAAAAAGTGTCAATAAGAGGATAGCACAGAAGGTTTGCTTAAAATTTTATGTAATAGAAAATTTAAAAAATTTAAAAGTTCTGTATAGCTATTATTTTAAATTTTTATTGGATTTAATTTTGATTAGGGAAGAGGAAGATGATTGGGAGTGAAGTTGATAAAGAAGTTTGGAGAAGTTTAATAAAGTGACTATTAGAGAGGTAGATAAATGATTCACTATATTGATGATTTTTTGAGAAACCTAAGTGATGAGAATAAGAGAAACTTCTGAATGTGAAGTCTCAAGTCGTAACCAGTTTATTTTAGGAGTTGTTTACATGTTTATTTAAGACATCTTGTTTATGTATTTGTTTATCTCATACTTACGTTTGAATAATTATATGACTTTTTATGTTGTCACTTTGACATTTTCTGATTCATCGCAAAATTTTTTTTTGAGATAATTGAGCTAAAAAAATTGTGATTCTATTTATTTGTGGATTCTGAAACCGGATTACTCTCAGATGCTTTAGTTTTAGAATTTTGATTAATTTAATCATTTTATTTTTAGGCTCACAACTTGAAACACCTTTGAGTTTATCACATCTCACCCATAAAAAAAAAAAAAAAACTATCATTGTCCAATTGCAAAATTGTAAACCTTAGACTCATTTAAAAACAAAGTTAAGTGTTGATGAGATGAGAATGCTTTGGTGGAGTGGCTTGACACTTAGTGACAAAATGCGAAATGAATATATCCGTGATAAGGTTGGTGTAACTCCAGTGGCAGAAATGATTAGAGTCATTTTAGATGGTTTGGTCTTATTAAACGTTGATAATCAAATTAGGAGAGTAGATGTTTTAGGTTCAACTTATGTTAAGAAAAGCAGTGGTAGACCTAAAAAGACTTGGTCATTTTGTATAAAAATGATCTTAATCTATTAGAATTAAGGGATAATTACATAACCATCCGAATCATTAGTATTTACAAATTAAACACTTAGGTGATTTTTTTGATTCACCATACTGATGTATTTACGCGTGTCACGATCAAACTATCGAGAATATGATAAAAGTGAAAGCATAGGTTTGGGTTTTAACATGAATTTTGATATTTCAGTGAGAATTTAAAAAAATAGATGAAAGAAGGTGGTTTATTTGTAAATAACAAGTTTTGAGTGGTCGACATGTAATTGCCCCTAGAATTAAATGAAATATGATACTCAATAGGACACAATGGAGAAAAAGGATTCATTTAGCCGACCCCACTTATTGTGATAAAGTTTTGTTGTTGCTGTAGACTCATCTAAAAACAAATTTTGGATCCACTGTGCAAAAATAAGACATGTTGGTGAAGTAAACTGCACTTAACTAAAAGCTTACTTGGCTTTGGCTAAGGGCATCGAGCCTATTGAAGGTTAAGTTACCGTCCTTGCCCTGGCATTGTAAGTAAACCGCATATAGTATGTGATAAAATGATGCTTTTATGTAAAGATGCAAAAATAAAATACAATTCATGTGTTCATTCTAAAACAAAACACTGCAATCAATTATATCTATGTTTCCTACATAGTGTGGAAAGATGTAAACAAAATAATGAGTTGTATCCATTGTGCACAAAGTATATCCTCATGTCATTATTTAAAATCTAATAGTAAGCTTAGTTTCTTGTTCGTTTTCCCCATTGAAATTATACGTGCTCATCCTTTATCTTTTATATATTTGGTCATTGGACTTGGTGCATTCGAATTTTCAAGTACTTTTGGAAGCATTGATATTAGTGCTGGATTATTTTGTAAAATATAAACTGATGGATAAAAGGACTAGGCAGGAGAAAGGTACTTTTAATTCTGTATGAAAACCAACTCATCGTCAAGCATGCAAATGTTATCAATGTTCATGAAAAAGCTTAAATGGTTGAAATATAATCATTCAAAGTTATAAAAAAATTCTGATTAACTTAAAATATTTTTCTACTTCTGGTGGCTTTTTATTGTATAAAATGTATTTGATTTGTAAACAAATGTAGAAAACTTGTATTGGTTAGAATTTATTTGAGAGTCTGAGACATGGTCCAAGTAATTTTCTAACAATAGTGTATTTGTATTATCATTTTTGAGCATTTGATGAAGTAAAGTTGGATTGTGTTGATGACCATGGCTTTTAACTTGACATTTAGCATGCCATTAACTCCTCAATATTTGCATAGTTTTTTATTTTATGTTTTTTATTATTTTATAAAATGGTGGTGAGACCTGCAATGCTACATGGCGCTGAATGTCGGCCTTTAAAGGTGAAGCATAAAACTAAGTTAAGTGTTGCCGAGATGAGAATGATTAGGTGGATGAGCTACTTTACACTTAGAGACAAAATGCAAAATGAATATATCCGTGATAGGGTTGGTGTAGCTCTTGTGACAAACAAAATTAGAGGGAGTTGTCTTAGATGGTTTGGTCACATTAAACGTCAACCATCTGATGATCCGATCAGAAGAATAGATGTTTTAGATTCGACTTATGTTAAGAAAGGCAGAGGTAGACCTAGGATGACTTGGGCTTATTTTATAAAAAATGATCTTAATTTATTAGTGTTAAATGAAAATTTGACCCTAAATCGGATGCAATAGAGAAAAAAAGATTCATGTAGCTGACCCCACTTAGTGGGATAAAGGTTTTTGTTGTTGTTGTTGTTGTCTACCCAAATTAATTTATTGAATGGTGGGGAAAAACTATGATGTGAGTTATGTAAAGTTAACCGGATATAATTGGTGTCCAAAACCTTTCAAATTAATTGGTGAGTCTTTGGGTGCGAACATGTTTACATTATTGATTTAATGGATGTATTCTTTTTAGTCTAAATGTAACCAAATTAATGTAATTTTATTACATAGCACCTTTCTAATCGTATAGCTGATCCTACCAGGTGGATCTAATAGCAAATTGAGAAGTTCTAAAATGAGTAAAGGGGTAATTATGCATTATAGATTAGTAGAGTACGGGGAAGATTATTAAATTTACTGAGCAATATTATGAGGAAGTTATTAACTTTCTTAAATACTTTCTCTAATTCCTCTTCCTCCTATGTTAAAGGCATTAAAATTATATAGACGAAAATATTGATAATTATTGAGAACCACATAATAGTAAAAATTCTTATCGGTTTGACTCAGCAATAGATATATAAGAGATCATAAAGCTTAGTAAAATAAATGGCAGAAGCAGAGAATATGGCATATGGGAAAAGGAAATCAATGAAGAACCTATCTACTAGTGTTGGTGCTACTCTTCTTCAAGCATCAAATTTGGAGATGGAGACTTCAGATCCAAAAAAGAGTACTTGTCAATTCCAAATATTTTACACAATTCTAGACTTCAGTCACCAGTTGCTGTATGATTTGTAACTCCACAGCAAATTTTTTAGTTTTGTATGAGTTACTGAATATCATATATATGCTATAAATTTTTTATTCAAGTACAATAAATTTTCATAATGAGAGAGGGAGAGAGAAGCTCTCATTTCAAAATATCTCTCATGTTTTGAATTTTTAAATTTTGCAGGTTAAAACAAATTTCTATTTAAAGCGGTAAGTCACATTTATCCAATCAATCTAGGTTATATTGATATTCATATATGATAAGTAATATTAAAGGGAAAGTTCTTTCATTTTTTTTTCTCACATTTGGGCTGCCCTTCTCGTATGCTTGCATTTCTTTTTGAAGTTTATCCGATGTTTGGGACACAATTTAAGAATATCCTTTTGTTAATAAAGCTATATGTTGTGTGATAGACGAAATTACCTTCAATATTTTTTCTATTCTCTATCTCTTTCTCTTTTTTTCCAAAATTCCAACGATCTAAAATGTTGTCATGATCTTGCCACTTCTGATGATCCCACACCTCATCTCGTCATCAAAACCCATCATTATCCTCTTCTCCTGCCACATCCATCTCTCATCTTCTTCTCCAACATAACAGAGTGAGTGGATTGATCTTAATGCAAATAGATAGTTTTGGGGCTTGTGGTTGAGTGGCTGGCCCGACCTCTTATAAACTTTCATATTCTTCTACTCCAACTCTACCAGAAGTCCATAATCATCTCTCAAAGCATGCGTTTGTCTACCATTATAGATTTATCAGCAAGTATGCTCATATCTTCCTGTCGTTGAAGAACCATATGAGGTAGCAACGGCATTGATGACCGGTATACGAGTAGAGTATATGTAGAGGAGAAAGGGAAATTAGTATTGGTGTGAGGTTTATGTAAAGCCCAATTGCTAAGATTTTATATTGTCGTCTGTAGTGCTAGGAAATCATCATCATTATCATTGCTGGAGAATAGGTCATATGAACTCTCAAAATTTGTTTGATAGCTAGTCAAAGGTTGTTTTTGAAGATGCCTCTTGTACCTCAAAAATCAACCATGTGAATAGCACAATTTTCTTCTTTAATGAAGAATGCACTGATACCGAAAATGGGTATTGGTGCAGAATTTAGCAAGAAAATAGGGAGAAAACTAAAGAATAGAAATCAGAAACAAGTAATTGGAAATCAGAGAAATTAAAGAAGAAAATACAAATAAGATACCTTAATCAAATGAAAGATACAAGATACAAGAGACCCTATATGTCACCACTAACAACAAATGGATATAGTTGCCACCACTCGACGTTGTGGATACAAACACATTCCCATCCAGGATCCTACGAAGTCAAAACTCTCACATCTTTCTACATAATTCAAAACGAACCCTAATACAACACAATATCAATTATAACAAAACTGAAACCCTAAATCTAATGCAAGTAAATGGATGAAAATACTCTTTCTAATGCACGATTTAAATGACTAGATCACATCTTTTCCAGATCAAGATTAAGACACTCTGTGTCGTTCTTCTCCGGCTGGAGGAGCTCCTTCATCTCTTTTCTTTTAGTATTTATCCTTGGTTCCCTTCTTAGCCATTTCTCCACTATTGCCACTACATAGTAGTTTTCTGGGACATGAACTTAACCAGGATCAATTTCAGGTTCTGCACACCTGGATTCTAAACAGGCAGCAGGAACTGGTCTGGATGATAAAGAGGCTGCAAGAGCCTAAAACAACTCATTTTTACTTGATTCAAACGGGTTATGAAATTTCAATAACCTGTTATGTACTTCTCAATCTTGAAGAAACAATTGTATCACACAACCTTCATGCTAAATCCTGCGCATGAATTGGGATTGTATTTCTAGTTGCTGTAAGGCGGAGAAAACTTAGTCTGCTAGTTATTCGCTCCAAGCTTTGGCTGGATGAAGAGGCTGCATCAATGAAGTTCTGATTTGTTTAACTAAGAAATTGTTGAAAATGCTGAGAGTCACATGGTAAATGATAAAGGTGCAGACAAACTTAATCCTGGCAAGGTCTTGGACCCCACTATGGCCTCATTTCCCTCACCTATCCTGAAATAGTGAGTGCTTGAACTATTAGATTCCAAATTGGCTGGCTGAATCTTTTTTTGGATTCAAGAATTTGCTTAGTTAGATTCTGAAGAATTCTTTTCAAGAATTTTCATGTACCCCTGAAGTCAATGTGTGCTGCTATGAGAACAATAGAAGTCTCTACTACTTAGGATATGGCTCTGGAGCAGCAGTTGATTGCAATGCAGATTGTCTTTCAATCGACTTGCTAATTCGGAACCCACACCCTAGTTGTCGCTGATCATTTAACTAAGGTTTCTATAAGTTTCAAAATACACCCATATCAAGCTCGATTCCTTGGGTACTTCAATTGAAATTCAGCAACCCAAGAAATTGAACTGCTGCTATAGACTTCTCTGTAATGGATATGTAAACAGCTATAGAATTTGGGAATGAAATTGGGGGAAAATCTTGGATAGAATTCTCTTTTTTTTTATGGAATTTCAGCAAACAGAAAATAGAAAAATACTAGATAGAATTTCTGCAAGAACAGTAGCATGTATAGAGAATTCTAACAGCAGCAAACAGAAACATAAAAGAAGAACATTCGACAACAAGAAGGTTGTCTTTTGATGGAAAAAAGTGTGAATCGGATTCAAGAATCTTAAGTTTTGATACCGAATGATATCGACAAAGGGTAGGGGTACCGAATTCAATAATAAAATAGATAGAAAATGTAAAGAATTGAAATCAATAATAAGAAATTGAAAATGGGGAAAATAAGGAAAAAGATACAAATGAGATACACTAATCAAATGAAAGATACAAGATACCCGAGATGTGACCACCAATAATGATGGGATCCAGTTGCCAAAACTCAACGTCATGGATACAAGCACGTTCCCATCCAGAAACCTACAGAGCCAAAGCTCAAATCATTCTACATCATTCTAAAAGTCCCCTAATGTAGAACAAGGTCACCTATTTAATAGAAAAACTTAAACCCTAAATCTAATAAAAGTAAATTGATGAAAGTACACTTACAAATACATTGATCCCTCAATTTGACACAAATGACTTGACCGCACTATTCCAGATTGGTTATAGAAATTAACATCATGCTATCAAAGGATAACAACAAAGACACGCCTTTATCCCACTAAGTAGGGTCGGCTACATGAGTTCCTTTTCTCCATTGAATCCTATTGAGTGTCTTATTTTCATTTAATTCTAATAGATTAAGATCATTTTTTATACAATATGCTCAAGTCTTTTTAGGTCTACCTCTGCCTTAACATCAGTCAAATCTAAAACATCTGCTCTCTTAAACGGATCATCAGTGGTCGACATTTAATGTAATCGAACCATCTAAGACGAATGTCTCTAATCTTGTCCGCTATTGGAGCTACACCAACCCTATCACAAACATATTCATTTTGCATTTTGTCTCTAAGTGTCAAGCCACCTAAGCATTCTCATATCAACAACACTTAACTTTGGTTTATGCTTTTATTTTTAAGGCCAACATTCTCTGCCATAGTGCATTGTAAGTCTCATCACAATCTTGTAAAAATTTCCTTTCAATTTAAGCAGTACTTTCTATTGCACAATAAGCCTGAAGCATTCCTCCACTCAAATCAACCAACTTCAATTGTAATAATAACATCTCGATCTATATCACCATCACTTTGAACAAGAGACCTAAGTTACTTAAAACATTCACACCTTTTAATGATTTGATCACCCATAGTTACAACTCTGTCACTAGAGCTACTACTACTAAAATTATATTCCATGTATTCAATTTTAGTTCTACTCAAACAAAGGCCTTTAGACTCAAATGAAGACCTCCATAATTCAAGTTTTTCTCGAGCTCTTTCTCTAGTCTTATCCACAAGAAGGATAACATCAGCGAAAATCATACACCAAGGTACATCCTACCATAAATGTCGAGTAAGAGCATTCATAACTAAAGCAAAAAGATATGGCTTAAAGCCGATCCCTGCTGTAATCCACCCGAAATAGGAAAATACTTCGTCAATCCTCCTGTACAAACACAAGTAACAACTCTAGTATGTATATCTTTATTGACTTTATATAAGTCATATCAACATCTTTCTTCTCTATAAGTCTCCAAAGGACTTCTCTTTGAACATTATTGCAAGTTTTTTCTAAATTAATAAAAATCATATGTAGATCCTCCTTATTTCTCTATGCTTCTCCATCAAACTTCTCAATAAATCTATAACTTCTATAGTAGACCTGCTCGACATAAATTCAACTGATTATGAAAAGTTTTTGTATCACGTCTTAATCTATGTTCAATTACCCTCTTTCATAATTTTAAAGTATGACACATCAACTTACTTCCTCTATTATTTGCACACTCTTGTGCATCCCTTTTATTCTAAAAAATTGAGATCAAAATAATTTTTCTCCAATTTTAAAATACTATTAAAAATTTTAGCAAGTCAAGAAACTCTGAAATCTCCTATATATTTCCACACTTCAATTGAGATATTATCAGGTCCTGTTGATTTTCCACCCTTGGTTCTTTTTTAAGCCTCATCAATTTTTTTTTTTACTGATGCGACGGTAAACATAAAATATTTTATTATTATCAATGATATTAAAATCACTAAAGTCGATTATATTTTTTCAGAAACTTCATTGAAAAATTTATCAAAATAGTTCCCTCACCTATGGTGAATGTCTACTTCTAAGAAAAACATATATTAGTTTTCATCTTTACTGCTCTTTTTGTTTGGCTAGTTTATACATATATTTTTCCCTCTCTTTAGTATCTAATCTATTATTAAGGTCATTAAAAACATGATTTTTAGCGCCACAAATTGTTCTGTTATAATCCCTCGGGCTACCTTATATCTTTTTCAATTCTCTAAGTTTTTACATTTAAACCAATTTTTAGAACACAATTTCTTGTATTTTATCTTTTCTTGCACATTATTATTCCATCGCAAACTATTTTTATTCATAGAAAATTTTTCTTTTGACTCTCCAAGTACATCTTTTGCCACTTGTTTAATAGCGTTTGTTACTTTATTTCACATATAATTTGTTTCTTCACGAGCATCTCAAATCTTGAAATCTTGAAGTTTACTCTTAAAAATAATTTTATTTGTCTTTTAGGTGCTCCCATCTAATTCTATGATAATGGTTCATAGTATTTTTTATCTTATAACTCTTCATCTTAAAATTCATAACTAATAATCAATAGCGAGTATTTAAAATTTCACTTGGAATGACCTTACAATCTTTACATTCTTGACGATCTCTTCTTTCTCATAAGAAAATAATCAAATTGTATTTTATTAGATTCATTTTTACAAGTAATTATATAATCATATCTTTTCTTAAATAAATTATTAGCAATAACAAAATCATATGCTGAAGCAAAATCTAAAATGATTATACTTTCTTCAATAATCACTCCAAAACCATAGCCACCATGAGTATTTTTAAAATTTTTTACCACTTTACCAACATGTCCATTTAAATCTTCTCCAATAAAAATTCTTTCAAGAGGCATTATTTGTATTAATTCTTTTAGGTCATTCCAGAATTTTTTTTAGAATCTATATCTAAACCTATTTGAGAAGCATAAACATTTATAACAGAAAATCTTAGTATCAACAATAATCTTAAGGACTATACTACTATCTTCAATTCGATTAATTTTTATTGCATTATCTTTCAAACTCTTATCCATAATTATACTTCACCATTTTTAGTGCTACTCTTATATGAATATCAAAATTTAACATATAAGCTCTTAATCTCCTTTTGTCCTTTCTACAATCAATTTAGTTTATTGAATCTATAAGGTATTTATTTTTATACAAATCATAATATCAATTAATTCCATTAGTTTACTCGCGAGAGTACCTATTTTCCAAGATCCTATCATGTAAATGTCCATCATGCAATCAAAAGTGTTCAAGTGAATTTTTTAAAGGATGAATTATTATAAATCTCTAGAAATGCGATACTTTCGCGCAAATTGTCTTAGTTTGGATGGATCTGCAATGAGGAAAAGCTAATCCTTTAATATGATATGAAGCTAAGATGACAACCTCCATTGAGNGTTAAAATTATTAATTTGGAGGGCACTAATAAGTTAATGATTCTTGTAGAATGTTGTAGGTGGGGGGTTTTATGATTGTAAATCGTAATCTTAGGCTATCTATTATATAATTGAATTAAACAAATATAGATTAATGTTAATGGAGATGATACGCCAATGAGTTGAAGGTTAATGAATTAAAAACTATTGTAATTTAGAGTCTTAACAAACCTCTTATAATTCTCTTGATGTTTAAGTAATGTGTTAGTCTCTTTTATTTTCCCTATTACTTGTCTTATTCTTCTTTCTTTTATTTGGAACGCCTTTTTGCTTCTTTCGATGCTCTAATATTCTCTTTTCTCTTATATTTCTTGGATAGTTTCCTTCTCTTCTGTATTTCTTGGGTAAGTAGAGAGTGTGTGTGTGTGTGTGTGTGTGAGAGAGAGAGAGAGAGAGAGAGAGAGAGAGAGAGATGTATGTTGGCAAAGTGGACACAAGATGAAAGTGGAGAGAGGCTTTGACGCAGTTGGCTAATATAAGAAATGATGATTGTAAGACTATGGACACAAGATAATTATCTTGTATTTCTTAATTCAGGAAATCCTAGTTATAACTAGTTATTTATAAGAATCCAAAACTTATGAGAAACATAAAAAATGATAACTAGTTTTTATCTTATCATGCTTGAAAGTTAAATTATCAGATAAAACAAATCATTATTTGTNAAATGATAACTAGTTTTTATCTTATCATGCTTGAAATTTAAATTATCGGATAGAACAAATCATTATTTGTTGATTCTTTCTTAACTTATTTATATACAGCTATCTAGATCTTGCGAAGTTATCTGAATTTCAATGAATTATTGATTGAAATATAAAGAGTAATTCTCCCTCCTTCAGATTTTTCCTTATTTTCCTTTTAGGCAGGAATTGGCCTTGTACAAATTTAAATTAGAATTTTGCATTTAAATTCTATTGTTCTTGTTGCCTCGTAACCCTTGTAGCTTTTATGGTACCAATTTAACCTTTGGGCTTAGGCTNTTCAAAATTTTTAATATTGTTTTTTTAATTAGATGACAAGAATTATTCAATTTATAAAATCAACAGCTGTTTTAGTTTTATCCACTTACCATGTAAATCAAAAGCATACGATTTAACAGTTTGTGCTATTTTAAGAAAGATTTTTTGTGTAAAATTTAAACGGTACATACTAATATGGTGTATTAATCATACAATTTGTATTGGACAAATTATGTAGATGCAAATACGCTGATATTTGATTATGAGTATTTTTCACATGTTATTTATTTATTTATTAATTTTAATTTGATCTATAACATATCTTGGATATTACCTCTGATTGATGCTATTGCGCTGCTGTTATGTCTGTGTTGAAATACTTCTCCTGTATAATGTTTTTTAAATAAATAATACAAGATGAATGGTTAATATTGGGCACTTTTACCTGTAGAATGTCTTTCATTTCTAAGGTTTTTCTTTGGCTTTGTTTCTGAACTTTTCATTTGAAACTTCAGCCAAATGGGTCCATTCGTGGTAGTATCCAATATATATGTAACAAAATTTATGCTCTCAACTCTCTGACTTCTGTATCTGTCAAACAGTCCAAAATTATGCGTTATTAAGAGGTATTTTATTTTTCTGTTCTCATCTTCAGGTTTACCTAAATAATTAAAACAAGTTGAATCGGTTTAACCATTCTTGCTTAAGCTAAATTTTTTTATGGAATAATATAGCTGGCTTCTTTCCATACTTTAATGGTTCCATATGATTTTTCTACTTATAACTTTGTCATGGCTTTTGGTCTACGTAAGTAGCTAATTCATATTAGTTGAATGTATGATGTTGTGGTTGATTTGAAAGTAAATTTAATTAGTCTTTTGGTTGAAAGTGATAATAACTTGCTGCAAATTTTGTTTTCCTATCCAGCTGATGTTTATCTGAATTTTTTCTGATCTCATTTTATTAATGCAAGAATAAGATGGTTATAATTTTTTTATCATGCAATGGAAATATTATTACTTCTTTACGGAATTTTGAATCATACCTATTTCACAATATGTCTTATGTAAGCTGGAATGGCTTATAGAAGCCTGATTAGACGGATAAAACTATGTTGCTTAGTGGAGGCAATTTGTTAAATACAAATTTCAGTCAGTAATTATTTGATGAATATATATTAGGGTCACTAAGGGTCGGTTTGGGGCAGCTTATTTGCTGCTTGTGCGTTTCAAAACGCAGTTCGGATGTTTGATTAGTGCGTTTTAGGTGCGTTTCAGAATACGTGCTTATACCTTTTCTATTAGACGCGGTGTGCGTATCGGTTTACAAGTTCGCGATAATTCCCCGTGCCGAAGGAGGAAACCTGCGATTCTTCAGCCTGTGCCATAGGGGTAACTTGCGACCTCTTGCTCGTGAAATGGACGGCGATAGCCAGCAGTGAGCGAGCCTCTTCGACGAGCTCTGCGCCCTCATCTTCTCTCTCCTCCGCTCCCCGCACTTTTTCCTCATCTTCGCCCTCTTCAGCCCTCTAGCGGTTTGCCTGTGCCTGCGCCTGCGCCGGCAAAGTCCTCATTGAGGGAGGTTTCAGGTAAGCTTTTTGATGGATTGCTCGGTTTGGATTTGGATTTTTGTGGTTTTCATTTCAGATAGCAGTTAATTTGTGATTTACGCTGAGAATAATGTCATTTGCTAGTTAGTCTTGGTTTATTTTGTTCTTTGATGCTTGCTAGAATATGGTGCGAGATTTTTGGCTGCGAGTAGCATTTAATAAGTTCTCTAAATGCTGATTTATTAAATTTTTTGTTGGTTAAATCCAAAAAATTATTTGGTATTATGGGTGCTAAATCTTGTTAAATCGAGGTAATTGTCTAGGGTTGTTTGGCTGCAAGTGGGTTTAATTCAAATTGTATTTAGTAAATCATGAACAATTTTTGACATGAAAGATATTAAATCCAGTTAATTTTTTATGAATTGTTGGGGTACTTTTAAGATTTAGGGTTTAGGGTTACTTCTATTACAAACAATTTTACTGCACGGGCATAATTGTTATTTATCTAGAAATAACTGCAAATCAGTTGTTTTTCAAACGCACAAACCACACAATCAGCCGGCTTATCTGGATAAACTGGACTAGCTGCAGTTGCCCCAAACATACCCTAAGTTAATATGACTTTTTATTTTTGAATTATATGATAGAATCTGATTTATCTTTTGTTAAAATTCTCATTATTCACTTTCATTTATATTTTTTATGCCCTTTTGTAATAGATTTTTTTAGCTATCTTATATTTTTTTTTGTTTTACTAATTTTCTGTTATTTTGAAAGAAATTCTCAGAATCCTTTTGCTAAATGCAATGAGTTTGACTACTCTTTTCTAATCCTATCTTTTTATTGGTTGTAGCGATGAGGGCATTAGATGTGCTGAATTTTACCCCGCTTAATAATAAACCTATTCGAATTATGTACTCAAATCGGGATCCTAGTGCCCGAAAAAGTGGGACAGCTAACATATTTATTAAGGTACACAGATGTGAGTTTTTTTCCGGTATTTTTAATCGTGCTTTTCTCTATTATATTATTTTTATTGTTGTGTTCCTTTTTATCACTTAAACATATCAGTGATCATCCACTCTTTTTGCAGAACCTGGATAAGGCAATAGACAACAAAGCTCTTCAAGAAACATTTTCTGCATTTGGTACCATTCTTTCCTGTAAGATTGCTACAGATCCTTCCGGACAGTCAAAAGGGTATGGTTTCGTTCAGTTCGATCGGGAGGAAGCTGCACAAATCGCAATAGAAAAGTTAAATGGTATGCTTTTGAATGATAAACAAGTTTACGTTGGACCTTTCCTTCGTAAACATGAAAGGGAGAATTCTTTGTTTAAGACAAAGTTCAATAACGTCTTTGTGAAAAATCTCTCCAACTCCACAACCGAAGATGATTTAACGGAAATTTTTGGAGAATATGGAAAAATGACGAGTGTTGTTGTGATGAGAGAGGCTGATGGTAAATCTAAGTGCTTTGGATTTGTTAATTTTGAGAATCCAGATGATGCTGCACGGGCAGTTCAGGAGCTTAATGGGAAGAAATTTGATGATAAGGAGTGGTTTATTGGCAGAGCACAGAAGAAAGCTGAAAGGGAGCAAGAATTGAAAGTGAGATTTGAACAAAGTATGAAGGAGACTGCAGATAAGCATCAAGGGGCTAACTTATACTTAAAAAATTTGGACGATAGCATTGGAGATGAGAAGTTGAAGGAACTTTTTTCCGTTTTTGGTACAGTTACTTCTTACAAGGTGCACGAAAATTAAATTATTATTCTAGTCAATCCTCGGGATTCTGCATTCTCAAACATTAATTTTCAGGTCATGCGGGATCCTAATGGTATCAGTAGGGGTTCAGGATTTGTTGCCTTTTCAACCCCTGACGAAGCTTCTCGTGCTGTAAGTACTTTTTTTTTAAGTAAATAAATATGGCGTTTTATCTCATACTTTGTCCCCATTAATATAGCTTGCAGAGATGAATGGAAAAATGGTTGGCAGCAAACCTATTTATGTTGCACATGCCCAGCGCAAGGAAGATAGGAGAGCTAGATTGCAGGTAGTTTGACATAGCAACTAGCATGGTTTGAGTACTTTATGTGTTGCATGTACCATTCCAATTCGGATGTAGCTTTTAGTTTTAAGCAATAGTTGGAGTTTCTCTCATGTATTTGATTTCTGGCAGATAACAGCTGATTCTATTTGGTCTGCAATTATAGGTTTGCGGATTATTCCCGATATTTTTGTTGCATTATAAAATGGAGAGTGGAAATCATATTATGACCATTTATTGCCTTATTTGACTCACTTCTGATTTCTTTATTATTCCTCATTCTGGCCTAGAAAAAATAATCTTGCACCATTTTTGTCCTCATATTAGATCCTAAATGTAAAAATCAAGATTGAAGAGAATGATTGTGTAAACTATTTCTTTACAATCCTTGATGCATAAAAGGGGTTTTGTATAGTGTTAAAAGTTTTTGGCTTAAAACAATAAAGCACAACTATAAGTTGATCTCAGTTATGAAATTGACCTAGATTAAAACTATTAATTTGTAGGCACTAATAAGTCAATGATTCTTGTAGAATGTTGTAGGTGGGCGGTTTTATGATTGTAAATTGTAATCTTAGGCTATCTATTATATAATTGAATTGACCAAATATAGATTAATGTTAAGGTTGAAGGTGTATAATTAAACAAAAGGGTGTAGATGATACACCAATGAGTTGAAGGTTAATGAATTAAAAACTATTGTAATTTAGAGTCTTAACAAACCTCTTATAATTCTCTTGATGTTTAAGTAATGTGTTAGTCTCTTTTATTTTCCCTATTACTTGTCTTATTCTTCTTTCTTTTATTTGGAACGCCTTTTTGCTTCTTTCGATGCTCTAATATTCTCTTTTCTCTTATATTTCTTGGACAGTTTCCTTCTCTTCTGTATTTCTTGGGTAAGTAGAGTGTGTGTGTGTGTGTGTGTGTGTGAGAGAGAGAGAGAGAGAGAGAGAGAGAGAGAGAGAGATGTATGTTGGCAAAGTGGACACAAGATGAATGTGGAGAGAGGCTTTGACGCGGTTGGCTAATATAGGAAATGATGATTATAAGACTATGGATACAAGATAATTATCTTGTATTTCTTATTTCAGGAAATCCTAGTTATAACTAGTTATTTATAAGAATCCAAAACTTATGAGAAACATAAAAATGATAACTAGTTTTTATCTTATCATGCTTGAAAGTTAAATTATCAGATAAAACAAATCATTATTTGTTGATTCTTAACTTATTTATATAAAGCTATCTAGATCTTGCGAAGTTATCTGAATTTCAATGAATTATTGATTGAAATATAAAAAGTAATTCTCCCTCCTTCAGATTTTTCCTTATTTTCCTTTTAAGCAGGAATTGGCCTTGTACAAATTTAAATTAGAATTTTGCATTTGAATTCTATTGTTCTTGTTGCCTCGTAACCCTTGTAGCTTTTATGGTACCAATTTAACCTTTGGGCTTAGGCTTGATTTTGTGCTTGCAATAATCTCAACAAATTTGATATTTTTGCCACTTAGATCATGGCTCTCTTTTTTATTTTCATTTGCTTCTATAAATGCTTAGAGCTGTGATTATACTATTAATGTGTCACTTGTGTTGGATTGGTTTATAGTGCTGTTTCATCTCAAAGCCTTGCCTAGATTGGCAAGGTACTAGTCTCTTTGACCATTTCATGGGCTAGTGAAGCGGTTTCTTATTTTGCTCTTTATTGAGTTGTTAAGGGCTAGCGAGGCGGATATTCTTAACTTTCCCATTGGGAGTGCTCTTGACCCCATAACAGACACCTACATCTGACTCTCTGGTTTTGGGTAGTTTACGTAAGCATTCTTCCGCGAATATTGGTTTAAGGTGCTTCCATCTGATCTTGTTTAGGTGAACACTTTTAACCTATCTTTGTGAGATTTACCGCACGTAAGCTCTCCACGTTTTGTGTTTTATCTTGTTTGTCGTTTTGTCGTATGTCTTTCTTTTCCGTTTCCTCTATTCTTCAGGTCGTTCACATGACCCGAAAGAGAGATTTATTCGGGAAAAGGAAGTATATGATGATCGACAGATTGACGACTCCTTTTAAAATAAAAAAGAGAAAACGACCGAAAACAGTAAATAGATAAGAATTGCATGGTATGTAAATCCCCTCGATTTTATTTTAAACCGTGTTGGTGGCAAAAAGTTTATTTCCTATACTCAAATTTAGGAATTAGAGCTATATACCACACAAACCCACACCACAGCCCTTATTCTCACACTTTTGAGTCGTGCTTCACATCAGTCCGAATTTTAAAAACCCGCCAATCAAGCGCCAAAGTCTCTTCACCTTAATTTTTTGTCCTTCACAAAGGTCGTTTTTTCTGAAAATATTAAACATTATGTTAACTAAGCTTAAGTGGCTTATTTTATCCTTACAAATTTGAATGGTATTCACCGAAATATATGAATTATAATATACCTTCATTTATAGTTAAATTGATCCCAATATGAAATTCAAATCTCAATGGAGGTTGTCATCTTAGCTTCATATCATATTAAAGGATTAGCTTTTCCTCATTGCAGATCCATCCAGGGCTGTGGTGTGGGTTTGTGTGGTATATAGCTCTAATTCCTAAAGTTGAGTATAGGAAATAAATTTTTTGCCACCAACACGGTTAAAAATAAAATCGAGGGGATTTACATACCATGCAATTCTTATCTATTTACTGTTTCCGGTTGTTTTCTCTTTTTTATTTTAAAAAGAGTCGTCAACCTGTCGATTGTCATATACTTCTTTTTCCCGAATAAATCTCTCTTTCAGGTCATGTGAACGACCTGAAAAATAGAGGAAACGGAAAAGAAAGACATACGACAAAACGACAAACAAGAGAAAACACAAAACGTGAAGAGCTTACATGCGGTAAATCTCACAAAGATAGGTTAAAAGTATTCACCTAAACAAGATCAGATGGAAGCACCTTAAACCAATATTCGCGGAAGAATGCTTACGTAAACTACCCAAAACCAGAGAGTCAGATGTAGGTGTCTGTTATGGGGTCAAGAGCACTCCCATAAACAAGAAAAAAAGTAAAACGTGGAGAGTCTACGTGCGATAAACTTCGCAAGGATAGGTTAAGGATATCCGCCCAAACAAGATCGGGTTGAGGCATCTTAAACTAATATCCGCGAAAGAAGTATCTACATTGACTACCCATAACCAGAGAGTCAGTTGTATGTATCCGTTATGGGGTCAAGAGCACTTCCAGAGGAACATGTTCGTACTGATTAATTATATTTTGGGGAATACCCAAGAATACTCTCGATAAAAGGAGTTTCGCTTCATATTATCATAGACCTGGGGTATACAACCAAAGAAAAGTTATTCCGTGTGGGAACAATCTCAATGCTTCAAAGCTCGTGCTAAGCCATCGGGCAGATAGTAAGTTTCTCACATCCCAAATGGGTAGTGGCTAATCAACACACGGGCCCCACGAACTAACCTAAATCATCTTGACGGGGATATCCCAATACGTCAAAGCACGTCCGGGCTAAAGGGCAGAGGACAAATCGTCGTATCCCAAATGGGCGGCAGCTCATCGGCATCGAGCCGTCAGTGATATCAACGAGGTCAAGGAGCGTAGGGCTCAAAGGGGCTCAACAAAAAGGATGTAGAGTGATCCTAAATGGCAGAGGTAACTGGGTCGGGGTACCACGAACCCGTCATACATAACTACTAGGACCCTAAGTCTACCTGGTCGTGAAGGTAGTCGACCCAACACAACTTGAGATCCCCGGTTAGCAATCCGTGAATTGCATTATCCACGAGAACCTCGGTAGCCCTAAGGTCAAAGGAAGGAAATTTTATCCTATGACTATAAACTGGAGCTCCAAGAGATGAGACTTATACCTGCCGAATTAGCAAAGATGTCTCAGGAAAGAAAGAGAAAATAGAGGTTCAGCTACAAAGCTGGAAACGCTCCAAACAAAAGGACTTATGCCCCATCTGGGTCGGGGAGCTTTCTAACACCCTAGGTGCACTAGACAACCACCTATGTGAAGGCATGCTGGGCCAGTTAGGTTGGAAAAGTACGAAGACTCTTCCTCAGGACATGCAAATATGAATGCAGTTATCTAGAGCAGTCCTAAGTATTGTGGAGACACTATTAATATATGCAGAAAAGTAAAGTTACAATTTTTTAGATCCTGAATATTTTAATCCTAAATTTTAATTATCTTGAATATTTTATTTAGGATTTTATAGAAATTTAGGAATTCAAATCCTAAAGAGCCTATGTAATGTCGTGAAATCACAGAACGAAAAGAAGGAAAAATACATGCAAATGCAGACATGCAATATGATGTAAAAAAACAAAATAAGTCAAATCAAAATAATAAACAGACCAATGTCGTTGGGTCGCCAACATATCCCAGAAAAGAAAAAAGCGGTCGAACTTCGCATATACATGTCTAGTCCTAATTTTATACATCAATATAAAATGCAGACTTAAGATACAGGGCGCGAACCTCCACATGGTTCCCGCGCTAACGTCTCGGAACCCGTGCCCGTATTTTATTTCTGCTACAGGACTCTCCTAGACTCTAAAAATACATAGAGAAAAGAAAAAGACTCAATCATACATGAAAACAAGTGTCAGCGGGAAAACACATGCACATAACATATCATGAGTCATGTCTTAAAAGTGGGGGGAGCTAATAACACCTGCAAGTAAAGTGGTCAGAAATCATTACTTGCTCCCCCCATAGCGGCACCTGTGTGTGTGTATGAAAATATGCATGGCTCTCTACAGAAGAACGCTCAAACACACTACCACACATATGCAACATGCAGTCACACCACAAACACAATGCAAAAGAAAGATATCTGGTTAGGGCAACCAATCCAACAGAGAACAATAGCCAAGTATCCTAATACCCTAAGTCCTAGCCTAACACACCATCTAACGAAAAGTATATCCACCTAATATCTGAGTGGGGTAAGTTTTGGTATGGTATGACGTTGACGGGGTCACTTTACTGGCCCCATCCTAAGGATCCAAAAAAATCTAAAGAGTGTCACAAAAGGGAATGACACTAGTCAGATTCATTGGATTCTTAGCACAGTCATACTCATGTCAGTTCCGTTGACTTAACTCGCATTGCTCACTAGGATCAACCCAGCAAGCAATGCTCGTTAAGACATCGCAACCAACACGGGGTCACTCTCCTAACGAATCTGGCTCGCTATCCATGCAAACATGCAAATGCAAATGCTAATGCAAGAAAATCAAAACATATAAGTGGTGATAAAGAGTATGTCACGAAGACAGTGATTCGTAGGAATGGGCATGTCGTTGTGGCAGTGGCCCGATAAGAGGGTATACCGGTAAGGTAGTGACCCGAGGATGGGCATGTCGTGACGGCAGCGGCCTGAAAAAGTGGTATGACGGTAAGACAATGACCCAAAGGAATGGGCATGCCGTGGCGGCAGCAGCCCTAAAAGAAGGTATGCCGGTAAGGCAATAACCCGAAAATAGACATGTCGTTGCGGCTGGGGCCCGAAAAGAGAGTATACCGGTAAGGCAGTGACCTGGAGGTAAGCATGTCGTAGCGGCAGGGGCCCGAAAAGATGGTATAACGGTAAGAAAGTGACCCGGAAGAATGCAACTTAAGTAGATGATATTGATTATGCTAACAAACATGTACATGCACATACACAACATGCAAATGAGCAAGTGGTCGGTTGATCGAGATGGAGTATCCGGTCAAGCCAAAGTGTTGTGCCAAATGGGTCGGGGTAGCCGGCTGAAACACAAGTGACGTTACTGGTTCAGAATATCCAACCGAGGCATAAGTGGTGTCGACCGGTCTGGGACGACCGATCGAGGTATAAGTGGTGCCGGTGCAAGTGTAAGATGCAAGGTGCAAGGCGCAAGTGCAAATGCAAATTCAAGGTGCAGAATGCAGGTGCAAGTGCGATATATGACATACAATATGTAACATACAAGATATGCATATGCAAACAACGATGTGCATATGACCGCAATGATAGCGAGCCACACTCGTACTAACGACCTCACCTAGGAAACCTAAGGTTTAGACCATTGGATATGCGGCATCGCCACCTCCAGCTTTGGTGTGGGAATGCGATGAGTTTTCTCCGCGGATCTCCGAAGGAAAAACTCTCCACGACATCGCAAAGTGTGCTAGCTACAAAGATTTTCCCATTTTGTGAACTCCTCCAGACTTTGCAAAGCGATAAAGCTACAAAGCGTCTCTCGCTTTATCAAGTTCGACCTCCCAACTTCTCCAAGTAAAGCTGGGGAACCTAAAGCAAGGGGAGTGAGAGACTCCGAACCATCAGGGATTGTGCTAAGGCTTACAACAAACGGGAGACACTCGGCTCTACAAATGGTGTTTGGCCACGCACAGGAAGTCCTAACTTAAAGGCTAGCTCTATGAAAACGACGATCAATCACATATATACGTTAACGCGCCAGCTCACGTCGGCGCACGCACCTCGTGTGGGCGATCAAACTCACACGTCTAGACACCACTAAAACCTAGGGTTAGCTAGGAGTTTAGAGGATCTCACCACCGTGAAGGTTGCAGATGCATTCTCTTTATGCTAAAAGAGAGCCCACGTTTCCGGCGAATCCCGACGGTCTTCTATTCCACGCGCCAATTGTCTCGTAGAACATGCACAGAATAATAAAAGAGGCAATGAGAAATATAGGAGGTTGTGAGATACACAAAGTAACCCAAAAATAATAATTTTGGCAAATAAAAAAATATAACCAAAAAGGGTCGCTCGGTAGCTGTGAAAGAGGGGAAGTTTTCCTTGCAATGGAAAAGACGCTTGCACCTCCTCGAACAGCGATGTCGCTCGCTATCCGGCGACGTCGAGGTGCTCCGACGAAGTATGTGGTCGCCGTGAAGGTAGGACAGCGAGGTAGAGGAGTTAGCTCGTCGGCAGTGCGCATCGGGAGCGAAAGAAACGGGAGAGCCCAGAATATGAAGCTCCACTCATTGATTTTGCTTCGGCATAAATACGACGCCGGTGATCGGTGAGAAAGATGTGCGGCGAAAGCCAGAATCTCAGCGTCGGAGTTGGCCGAGAAAAATGAAGAAGAAGAAGAGGAAGAAGAACGAGAAGAAAAAGAAGAAAAATTAAGAGGAAAAGAAGAAGAAAAAGTAGGAGAAGAAGAAGACGAATAAGAAAAAGAAGAAAAAGAAGAAACGGAAGAAGAAGAAGAAAAATTAGGAGAAGAAGAAGAAGAAACACAGATTGGAGGAGAGTCGGCGGTGGGGAGTTTTTCCAGCGAGGTAGAGGGTGTCGGCGGCCTCCTTCGCCAACGAGGAGAAGTCGGCGGCGGATCTCGCGTGCGATAGGGGAGAGAGGGGATTCCCGACGTGAGAAGGTGAGGGCGAAGCCGAGTGGTCGCTGGCAAAGACCGTCGGCCGGCGGATTAGAGCAGGGCGGCGGTTTCACGCGAACGGGAGCGGGGTTTCGCGTGGGTCGCGATCCACAGTGAGAGAGAGCAGAGCCTTACTTTATTTATTTATTTTTTTGCCTCCTTTTGATTATATATATATATATACATACATACNGTTCACGCATTCTTTACCCGTACACGTCCTCGCGGTGAAGTGGATGTTCTTCCTGGCTAAAATCGACGTTCTGGACGCGTTGACGCAATCCATTTCGTCATTCGTGGTCGTGCCCAAAACAATAATTCACATATTTTTACTCCGTCCGCGAAGTCGTAGCGAAGTGGACATCCTTTGTAAGTGAATCCACGTTTTGGACACACTGGTGGAGTCCGTTGCATCATCTGGGGTCATCTTTACCACTTCTTCAAGAAATCAGGCCAATTTGAGCCAAAATTGTGCACGACGCGTCACATAATATTCGTTGGCTCGATCAGAGTCGTCCGACGTGCCAAATGTCAACCGACCTTCACCTAAAGAAAAACCCTAGCCTAGCAGAATGACCTTGGCTACGTGCCCCTCAACACGAGTCGAAAGGTCCGTGGTGGCTGACTGAACTATCGGATATTACGGTCGGGCCGTAGACTATCCCGAGTCATACAGGTGAACATCCTACACTCAAGACATAAAAAATTAATGCCAACATTTACATATCTTAAACCCAAATTTTAATATTTATTTATATAGTTCTCAAATCCTTAATATTACATTTAAAATACCACTAATACTAACTTTGTTAAAGTAAAAAAATAAACATTTTTTTCTTCATGTATATGTTTTGTTGTGATTATGACTTTAAAGTATTATTTATGTAAATGTTTTAACTTTAGGTGTTTGATATGTAAATATATTAAATACTTGTGTGGTATGTATGTAAATTTTCCTAAATTTAATATTAGTTTTTTTTCTCTACAACTTTAGATTGAAATGTTCTGTCATTCTCTTGTGCCATCCATGATAAGATTTCAACCTTCTCCACAGCTATCACATCCACTGTATTTTCATTTTTTGGTTATTTTTAGCTTTTTTTGGCCTCCTTGCATTGGCCCCTTTTAGGGCACTATTCAACAGTCTTGGTGTGAGTGACGTTTNATGGGTTTGTGTGGTATATAGCCCTAATTCCTAAAGTTGAGCAAGGAAATAAACTTTTTGCCACCACTACGGTTTAAAATAAAATCGAGGGGATTTACATACCTTGCAATTCTTATCTATTTACTGTTTTCGTTCGTTTTTCTTTTTTTTATTTTAAAAGGAGTCGTCAGCCTGCGATCGTCGTATATTTCCTTTTCCCAAATAAATCTTTCTTTCGGGTCATGTGAACGACCTGAAGAAGAGAGGAACTGGAAAATGACATACGACAAAACNCTTTTTTATTTTAAAAGTAGTCGTCAGTCTGTCGATCGTCGTATACTTCCTTTTTCCGAATAAATCTTTCTTTCGGGTCATGTGAACGACCTGAAGAAGAGAGGAACTGGAAAATGACATACGACAAAACGACAAACAAGATGAAACAAAAAACTTGAAGAGCCTACGTGCGGTACACCTCACAAAGATAAGTTAAGAGTGTTCACCCAAACAAGATCAGACGGAAGCACCTTAAACCAATATTCGCGGAAGAATGCCGACGTAAACTATCCAAAACCAGAGAGTCAGGTGTAGGTGGTTGTTATGGGGTCAAGAGCACTCCTAATGCGACGTATCCCACTTTGTTAATTACATCTTGGGGGGTACTCAAGAATACTCTCGATAAAAAGGAGTTTTGCTTGGATTATCGTGAATCTGAGGCAATAGGTACTCGAAGGAAGATTATTCCGTGTCGGAACAATCCCTGTGCTTCAAAGCTCGTGCTAAGCCAACGGACATAGAGTGAGTCTCTCACATCCCAAATGGGTAATGGCTGATCGACATACGGGGCCCNGCGGAAGCACCTTAAACCAATATTCGCGGAAGAATGTCTACGTAAACTATTCAAAACCAGAGAGTCAGGTGTAGGTGGTTGTTATGGGGTCAAGAGCACTCCTAATGAGACGTATCCCACTTTGTTAATTACATCTTGGGGGGTACCCAAGAATACTCTCGATAAAAGAAGTTTTGCTTGGATTATCGTGAACCTGGAGCAATAGGTACTCGAAGGAAGATTATTCCTTGTCGGAACAATCCCTGTGCTTCAAAGCTCTTGCTAAGCCAACGGACATAGAGTGAGTCTCTCACATCCCAAATGGGTAATGGCTGATCGACATACGGGGCCCNTATTATTCTCCGCGCATTTTTTGCTCAGACATGTCTTCGCAGCGAAATAGTATCCCGTAAGTAAAATCGATATTCTGGACGCGAGTGCACCGTCCGTTTCGTTGTTCGGGGCTATCTGAACAAGCTCGCTGGTGCCCAGGCCAATTTGAGTCAAATTCGTGCATGGCGCGGTAACTAATTTTTGTCGATCACAGGTGGACACCCTACATCTATAATATTGAAAAATTGATGCCAACAGGGATATCTCAACACGTCAAAGCACGTCCGGACCAGAGGGCAAAAGACAACGTCGTATCCCAAATGGGCGGCAGCTCATAGGCATCGGGCCATCAAGTTGATATGAACGAAGTTAAGGAGCGACGTGGCTTAAAAGGACTCAACAAAAAGAAGATAAAGTGATCCTAAAATGTAGATGTAACTGGGTCGGGGTACCACAGACCCCTCATACACAGTTATTAGGACCCGAAGTCTACCTAGTCAAAAAGTTATTCGACCCAACATGCCCTGAAATTCCCGGTCAATAACGGGAGATCTCGGTAGGCCTATGGTTAGAGGAAAAAAACTCTATCCTATGACTATAAGTTGTAGCTCCAAGAGGTGAGACTTATACATGCCGAAGTGGTAAGAATGCCTCAGGAAATAAAAGAAAGTGGAGGTTCAACTATAAAGTTGGAAACACTCCAAACAAAAGGACTTATACCACGTTTGGGTCGGAGACTCTTCTAACACCCTAGGCGCATTAGACAACCACCTTGGTATGCTGGGTCAATCAAGTTGAAAAAACACGGGGGCTCCTCCTCGGGACATGCAAATATGAATGCAATTATCTAGAGCAGTCCTTAAGTGTTGTGGATGTCCTATTAATACAAACAAAAAAGTAAAAGTTACAATTTTTATATTCTGAATATTTTAATCCTAAATTTTAATCATCTTTAATATTTTACTTAGGATTTTGTAAAAAATTACAATTTTAGGGTCCTTAATGAGCCTAGATTATATCGTGAAATTCCAGATAAACCACAGAAAAAAACAAGGAAAACACATGGAAGTGCATACGTGCAACATGATGCAAAAACCTAAACAAGCCAAATAAAATAAACAGATCGGTGTCGCTGTGTCGGCAACATATCCCAGAAAAGAAAAAGACGGTCGGACTTCTCATGTACATGCCCAATCCTAATTTTATACATCAATATAAAATACAGAATTAAGATACTGGGTATGAGCATCTGCTCCTGTTCTCCTCCACATGGTTCCCGCGCTAATGTCTCGAAACCCGTGCCCGTTTCTTAATTCTGCTACAAGACTCTCTTAGAATCTAAAAGTACATAGAGAAAAGAAAAACTCAATACTGCATGAAAACAAGTGCCAACGGGAAAGCTCACATGCAAATAACGTATAATGAGTCATGCCTTAAAAGTGGGAGCTAAATAACACCTGCAAGTAAATTGTTAGAAATCATTACTTGCTCCCCCATAGCGGTATTTGTGTGTTCATATAAACAAACATGACTCCCTACAGATGAACACCCTAACATACTACCACACATATGTAGTATGCAATCACACCACAAACATAATGCAAAAGAAAGACACCTGGTTAGGGCAACCATTTCAACATAGAACAATAGTCAGACATCAAAAAGATTATCTAGCAACCTAAATCCTAGCCTAGCACACCATCTAACGAAAAGTGCGCCAACCTAGTATCTAAGTGCGGGGTATGAGTGTGATATGACTTTGACGTGATCGCCATAACGACCCCATCCTAAAGATCCGAAAGATTTAAAGAGTGTCACGAGTTAGATCTATTAGATTTTTAACACATTCATACTCGTAGCAGCAGTGACCTGAAGGTGTGTCAAGGCGGTAATGACCGAAGGTGTGGGCGTGCCGTGGTGATAGCAACCTGAAGAAGTGCAACGCAAGCAAATGATAATGATCATGCAAGTTAACACATACAAGATGCAACATGTAAGCAGACAAACATGTGATATGATGCAAACAAAAAAATAATAAGATGCAGAAGCATACAAACATGCAAGTGCTCGATCCACCGAACAGTAGTGGCCGGTCGAATCAAAGTGATCGGTCGACCGGGCCGGGGCGACCGGTCGAACCCAAAGTGAGATGCTCGCCAGACCAGGGTGGCCGATCAGAGCGAAGTGATATGCTCGCCGAATCAGGGCTGCCGGTCGGAGCGAAGTGAGATGCTCGACGGACCAGAGCGGCCGATAGAGTGAAGTGAGATGCTCACCGGGTCGTAGCGGCCGATTGGAGCTAAATGAAATGCTCACTGGGCCAAGGCGGCTGATCGAAACAAAGTGAAATGCAACATGCACCAAACAAAAATATAATATGCAGCAAACCAACATGCAGGTAGCAAACCGGGCTCGTACTAACGATTTTATCTGGGAGACCTAAGGTTTAAACCCTTGGATGTGAGGCACCGCCGTCTCTTGGTTTGGTGAGAAAATGTGGGGAGTTTCTCCTCGAATCTCCGAGGGGGAAACTCTCCACGACGTCGCGAAATATGATAGCTACAAAGTTTTTCTATTTTGCGAACTTTTCCAGACTTTGCAAAGCGAGCCAGCTGTAAAGCTTCTCTCACTTTGTCAATTCCGACCTCCCAACTTCTCCTAGTAAAGCTGGGAAATCCAAAGCAATGACAGTGAGAGACTCCAACCCATCGGGACTTGTGCTAAGGTTTACAACAAATGAGAGACACTTGGCTCTACGAAGGTTGTTGGCTACGCACGGGAAATCCTAACCTAAAGGCTAGCTCTAGGAAAACCAACGATCCATCACGCAGACACATTATCGCGGCGACCCACGCCGGCGCACTGACCTCGTGTGGGCGATCGAACCCACATGCCTAGACTCCACTATTCCTAAAGCTGGCTAGGAGGTAGGGAATCTCACCACCGTGACGGTTGCAGACGCGTTTTCTTTGTTTGCTCCAAGCTCGCCTGCGTCCGATCCATGTTCTATTATGCCTCGTAGAACGTGCACAAGATAACAAAAGCATAGGAGACTGTGAGGTATGAAAAGTACCCAAAAAATAATAATTTAGCATATAAAAATATGTCATCAAAAATATATTTATGCGAGGGAGGTTGCTCGATGACGGCAAAGGAGGAGAACCCACATGGTAAAAGATGCAGGCGCCTCGAACAGCGGCAACACTCGCTGTCTGGCGACGTTGAAGTGCTCTGGTAAAGTATTCGGCCACCGGGAAGGTAAGACAGCGAGGTAAAGGAGTTAGATCACCAGCGGTGCGCACCGGGAGCAAAGGAGACGCATAGGAGAGCCCAAATTCCGACGTTTTCTTCGTTGATTTTCTTTGGCGTACATACGACGCCGACGAGGCAAAAAGGTCGGCGAGGAGGAGGTCCGACGAATGGCGGGATCTCGGTGTCGGAGCTGGAGGAGGGGTCGGCGGATCTGCGTACGACCAAGAAGAGAAGAAGAAAAGGAAGAGGGAGAGGCGGTCGACCTATGGCGGCTGGAGGAGCTCGGAGAGGAGAGTATCAGCACCGGTTCTGATCGCTGGCATCAGAGGAGGACGCGATAGTGCGGAGCTCGGCGTCGTGAGGAACCCTCATCGAGGAAGAGGGGAACCGTGCAAACTTATCAGCGCCGGGAAAGGAGGCTGGTTGCCGGCTGTCAGCGTGAGTCGGCGAGGCTCGCCAACCAGTGAGGAG
>JXCR01147368.1:28070-41152 GCA_002079205.1 Phalaenopsis hybrid cultivar
CGATGTCAAAGTGCTCTGGCTAAGTATTTGGCTGTCGGGAAGCTAAGACGGCGAGGTAGAGTTAGATCACTGGCGGTGCGCACCGGGAGCGAAAGAGACGCGTAGGATAGCTCGATATCCGACGTTCTCTTCACTGATTTTCTCTGGCGTAGATACAACGCCAGCGAGGCAAAAAGGTCGGCGAGAAAGAGGTTCGGCGAATGACGGAATCTCGGCGTCGGAGTTGGAGGAGGGGTCAGCGGATCTGCGTACGACCAAGAAGAGAAGAAGAAAAGGAAGAGGGAGAGGCGGCCGGCCTGTGGCGGCTGGAGGAGCTCGGAGGAGGGCGCGATAGTGAGGAGCTCGGCGCCGTGAGGAACTCTCGACAAGGGGGAAGAGAGGGAAACCGGGTAAACTTACCGATGCGCCACATAAATTTCGTTGGCTCGATCAGAGTCGTCCGACGTGCCAAATGTCGACCCGCCTTCACCGAAGCGAAAGCCCTAGCCTAGCAGAATGACCTTGGCTACGTGTCCCTCAGCATGTACCGGAAGGTCCCGGGTGGGTGTCTGAACTATCGAATATTACGGTCGGGTCGTAGACTATCCCGAGTCATACAGGTGGACACCCTACACTCAAGACATAAAAAATTGATGCCAACATTTACGTATCTTAAACCCAAATTTTAATATTTATTTATATAGTTCTCAAATCCTTAATATTACATTTAAAGTAGCACTNAGTCCAACGTGCCAAATGTCGACCCGCCTTCACCTAAGCGAAAGCCCTAGCCTAGCAGAATGACCTTGGCTACGTGTCCCTCAGCACGTGTCGAAAGGTCCCGGGTGGGTGTCTGAACTATCGAATATTACGGTCGGGTCGTAGACTATCCCAAGTCATACAGGTGGACACCCTACACTCAAGACATAAAAAATTGATGCCAACATTTATGTATCTTAAATCCAAATTTTAATATTTATTTATATAGTTCTCAAATCCTTAATATTACATTTAAAGTACCACTAATACTAACTTTGTTAAAGTTAAAAAAACAAAAACATTTTTTTCTTCATCTATATGTTTTGTTGTGATNGTAGCACTAATACTAACTTTGTTAAAGTTAAAAAAACAAAAACATTTTTTTCTTCATCTATATGTTTTGTTGTGATTATGACTTTAAAGTATTATTTATGTAAATATTTTAACTTTTGGTGTTTGATATGTAAATATATTAAAGACTTGTGTGGTATGTATCTAAATTTTCCTAAATTTAATATTAGATTTTTTTTCTCTACAACTTTAGATTGAAATGTTCTGTCATTCTCTTGTGCCATCCATGATAAGATGAAACCTTCTTCACAGCTATCACATCCACTGTATTTTCATTTTTTGGTTATTTCTAGCTTTTTTTGGCCTCCTTGCATTGGCCCCTTTTAGGGCACTATTCAACAGTCTTGGTGTGAGTGACGTTTGATCAGTCAGTAGAAGCAATAGTCTTTTTCTTTGCTTTTTCTCTTTCTTAAATTTATTTTCTTTTGGCTTATAATTTTTTATAGGACTTTATCGTTTCTTGTTGTGGCTAATTTGGATCTTGTCTGCAATGGAAATGGCCTTTGAACTTTCCATAGGCGAATATTCTTTTGTTTTAGACAATTTGATGTCTTTTGCAGAATCATTAGGACCTTTTTTGTTTCATTTTTTATTTTAAATTCATTANGTAGTCTTTTTCTTTGCATCTTGTCTTTCTTAAATTTCTTTTCTTTTGGCTTATAATTTTTTATAGGACTTTATCGTTTCTCGTTGTGGCTAATTTGGATCTTATCTGCAATGGAAATGGCCTTTGAACTTGCCATAGTCGAATATTCTTCTGGTTTAGACAATTTGATGTCTTTTGCAGAATCATTAGGACCTTTTTTGTTTCATTTTTTATTTTAAATTCATTAATGATGGAGATTTCTATAGACAATGGCTCACTAGGCTTTAATGGGGGCTGTTTTTGGTTTTTCTCATTTAATTTCTGATAACCTATAGGCAAGAATTTATGCTGCTATGATAACCCTTGATCTGTAAAAAAAAAAAGATGTAGTGCTAGCATTGGTTTGATATTAGAATCCATATATTGGGTTTGGTGTAAGGTGGCTGAATTTCTATCCTTCTTCCTTAAGCATTGATTTGATACTTTTTAAGAATCGTCTTCCTTAACCTCGAGAAATGCCCCCTTGCCATAGAGATCATGCCTAGTAGAGGAATATTCTAGTTTAGAGAATTTAGTCTTCTTTGGAAAGTCATCTACTACTTTGGTCATTTGTATTTTTAATTTTATGGTTAACATGGCCTTTGTAATCTTTTTACAATGGAAGATTCAATGGTCTCATTAGGCTCAGAGGATGTTTTTGTTTTTCCCAATTTATTTTTCACAAATTGCACGCAAAAATCTATGCCATGATAGTACTTAAAACTATTGCTAGTTTTGATTCAATATTAAACTGTCATATATTTGATCTAGAATGATGAAAATGAGAATCTCTTTCCGAGATGCAAAAAGGGGTGTTAATGTTTCAATCATCAATACTGAACTTAAACCATTAAACACATGTAGAAGCTAATCTAGGTTATGGATTTAACCTATATTATGAAATTGAATATAAATTGAAACCATCAGTTAATTGGATTCTTGCAGAATGCATTGCTTGGCCTATTATAATACGATGAAATTTAGTTTTTTAATTTTCCATACTGTACTCAAATTTTATTAAATATGAGATTAGTGATGAAAGTATGGTGTATAAATGAAGCATAAGGGACATAATTTTGCATTAAGGAGATGAAAATTAATGAATTGCAAATTAAGAAGTTTTAGAGTCTTATCAGACTTTTTGAGGTGGAGGAAGGGAGGATTTCCATGTAGTCTTATATTTCCATCCAATTCCCGGTGACTATTATTTGAATTAATTCTTTTTTATGTAATAGCCTTATTATCTTTAGTCTTGCTTTTAATCCTTCAACTTAGGTCATGTCCAAACATTTTATTGGTGCATTTTATAGTCTTGGTTGAATGTTAAGATTAACTTTTTTCAATGGATGCTTCTCTTGCTCTGTCTTGACAATCTTTTCTTAGCCTAGATTTTATAGTTCACAACTATCTAAAACATTCACCTTCAGGTTTTCATGATAAAATTTACCTACAGAAGTTTGTAAATAAAGTATAAATATATGTTAAATTTTTATATTTGTTTTAAGAGTTTTGAAATCCAATATAAGTAGGTGAGTTTTTGTCCATAATGTGATTGTGTTGATGCAGGTTTTTTCTTTTAGGTATATATCATAATTAAGAAAAAGAACATTTGGACCACTTTTTAAATTCAACCAATGTAATCTATATACCTATATATAACTAGAGTGCCATTAACTTTCATAGTTTTCTATTTTTCCCTTGATGGATTTCTTTCATGTCACATGAGTTTGACATCTTTTACTTTTTTTTTTCCTCGTACGATCACGTTGCATCTGTGGAGGACATGTGGTCATGATGAGTTGAGTATTGTTATTTTCTCTTTGCCTTGCATTCAAATCTACTCGCATTCCATTTTCTCAGTTTTCACAATAATTTTTTCTTATTTTTTAGGATTTTTCGTGTAGTTAACAAGCGATCTAGTATGATTTAATATTGGAATGGTTAGCATTAAAAGTTATTGGAAGCTGGAAATTAGAAAAATAGAAAGGTAAAACTATATTAAATGACACTAATAAATTACAATGTCCCCTATTTTCATTTGTTGAATACGTATATATCGATCGTCAAGTAAGCCAATATTTCAACTGCCCAATAGCTTCATAGCATCAAAATCTTTCCGAATGATCTCAAGTTTTGGGTGACCATAAAAGAATTTTCCCACTGGAGCAAAACACCAAGAGGACGCAAGATTATTGGTTTTAACTTCAGTGAGAATAAGAGTAGACTTCCCATTTTTTTGCCAATTTTTTTAATAAAAGTGTGATCACCACCGTCAAGAGCCTCGTGGAAAGATTGTGGAACATTAAAAGAGTTGCCAATGCGGAAACCAGACTCTGAGTTTGAAAGAGAAGCACGAGTGGGAATAGAAAAGTCGTCGGCAAGTGCAGTGGCATGGAACAGATCGTCGAGATCATCTTCAGAGCAGCTAGAAAAAGGCGAGCAGACTCTGTCAAGTAGGGCGACAGAGGCGTCGTCGAGTACGAGAGAGACGGCGCGAGCCGCGACGGCTAACGAGGAGCTCCGAGCGAGCGTCGTTGACTGTGGGTGGGGAAAGACGACGCAAGCGAGCGACGTCTGATTTCCGGTTTAATTTTTCGACAATTGNGCGACATCGACAGGAGGACGATTGGGAGTGAGCGTCGTCGAGAAAGCTGCGAGGGCGTGAAAATGTCATTGCGGGAGACGGAGAGAAAGAGAGAAATCAGGGAATTACCGCCAAGAATAGCCATCGAGTGAAACCCTAGTAGAGCCCACCTACCGCTGCTGACGTCATATATACGTCACACACACACACACACAGATATATATATATATATATANTGTTTGTAAATAAAGTATAAATATATTTTAAATTTTTATATTTGTTTTAAGAGTGATGAAATCCAATATAAGTAGGTGAGTTTTTGTCCATAATGTGATTGTGTTGATGCAGGTTTTTTCTTTTAGGTATATATCATAATTAAGAAAAAGAACATTTGGACCACTTTTTAAATTCAACCAATGTAATCTATATACCTATATATAACTAGAGTGCCATTAACTTTCATAGTTTTCTATTTTTCTCTTGATGGATTTCTTTCATGTCAAATGAGTTTGACATCTTTTACATTTTTTCCTCGTACGATCACATTTCATCTGTGGAGGACATGTGGTCATGATGAGTTGATTATTGTTATTTTCTCTTTGCCTTGCATNAATGAGTTTGACATCTTTTACATTTTTTTTTCCTCGTATGATCACATTTCATCTGTGGAGGACATGTGGTCATGATGAGTTGATTATTGTTATTTTCTCTTTGCCTTGCATTAAAATCTACTCGCATTTCATTTTCTTAGTTTTCACAATAATTTTTTCTTATTTTTTAGGATTTTACGTGTAGTTAACAAGCATTCTAGTATGATTTAATATTGGAATAGTTAGCATTAAAAGTTATTGGAAGCTGGAAATTAGAAAAATAGAAAGGTAAAACTATATTAAATAACAATGATGAATTACAATGTCTCCTATTTTCATTTGTTGAATAAGTATATGTCGATCGTCAAGTAAGCCAATATTTCAACTGCCCAATAGTTTTATAGCATCAAAATATTTTCGAATGATCTCAATTTTTGGGTGATCATAAAGAAATTTTCCCACTGGAGCAAAACACCAAGAAGACGCGAGATTATTGGTTTTAATCTCAGTGAGAATAAGAGCAGACTTCCCATTTTTNGTAACACTGATGAATTACAATGTCTCCTATTTTCATTTATTGAATAAGTATATGTCGATCGTCAAGTAAGCCAATATTTCAACTGCCCAATAGTTTTATAGCATCAAAATATTTTCGAATGATCTCAATTTTTGGGTGATCATAAAGAAATTTTCCCACTGGAGCAAAACACCAAGAAGACGCGAGATTATTGGTTTTAATCTCAGTGAGAATAAGAGCAGACTTCCCATTTTTTTACCAAATTTTTTAATAAAAGTATGATCACCACCACCTTCAAGAGCCTCGTGAAAAGATTGTGGAANTCACTGTAGCAAAACACCAAGAAGACGCGAGATTATTGGTTTTAATCTCAGTGAGAATAAGAGCAGACTTCCCATTTTTTTACCAAATTTTTTAATAAAAGTATGATCACCACCACCTTCAAGAGCCTCGTGAAAAGATTGTGGAACATTACAAGACTTGCCAATGCGGAAACCAGACTCTGAGTCTGAGAGAAGAGCACGAGTAGGTATAGGAAAGTCGTCGGCAAGTGCAGTGGCATAAGAACGGATCGTCGAGGTCATCTTCAGAGCTGCTAGGCAAGCCGCTAGAAAAAGGCGAGCAGACTTTGGGGAAATTGTCTGTCGAGTAGGGCGAGAGAGGCGTTGTCGAGTACGAGAGAGACGGCGCGAGCCGCGACGGCTAACGAGGAGCTCCGAGCGAGCGTCGTTGACTGTGGGTGGGGAAAGACGACGCAAGCGAGCGACGTCTGATTTCCGGTTTAATTTTTCGACAATTGGCACAATCAAACTGGCATAAGTCTCTATGAATAAACTGGCATGACTATGAGTAATATGTGTATAATTTTTTATCCTTTTCCCCTTTCTTATTTGATTATAAGAAAGTTTAAAGCTTGTGGTTTATCTTTTTTTCCATGTTTTTCTTGGAAACGTGGTTGTTTTATTATGAGGTTCATGATTCATATATAAAGTTTNCCTCTATGAATAAACTGGCATGACTATGAGTAATATGTGCATAATTTTTTATCCTTTTCCCCTTTCTTATTTGATTATAAGAAAGTTTAAAGCTTGTGGTTCATCTTTTTTTCCATGTTTTTCTTGGAAACGTGGTTGTTTTATTATGAGGTTCATGATTCATATATAAAGTTTTTGTTTATCAGTTAGTCTTGATGATTTTTTTCTTTTTTAAACGTATAAAGAAATTTATCTCTTGTACTTTATTTAAGATAATAATGCGTAAGTTCAATTACAAGTTTTAAACTCACTTGGGGAATAAGATAATTTTGTCATGCCATGTCTACCAGGTCTCAAATTCTTCCTATTATCCTAGGGAAATTGCACCATTTTTTTTAATCATTTTGTAATTGTTATCTTAATTTTCAAAATTAGCTGTGCTCTCCTAGAGACTTTATTATTTTACTTTGTGGATGATATGTACCACCAGTAGAATGATGTTGAATGGTACCCGACACCTTTATTTTCTCCCTAGCAAAGTTTACAGTACCTTCCCATGTTATGTTTAATCCGTTCTATATGCAGATGCAGTTCACTCATCTTTTCCAACTTAGAAGAACATAGTTTAAATTCAAGTACAGCAACTTAGATTACTTGTATGCTATTTTTTGGCCCTCGGCATATAACTTAAAATGCGGTTCTATTTTTCAGGCTCAATTTTCACAAATGCGGCCCGTATCACTGCCTCCTAATGTTAATCCTCGTGTTCCAATTTATCCTACTGGAGCTCCTGGAATCGGACAACAACTATTTTATGGTCAAGCTCCACCTACTCTTATACCACCACAGGTAAACATCTTTTTTTACACATCAAATTGTTGAAATTGCTGATTCAATAGATGCAATCTGAATGTCAAAAATGGAGTTGACATGTTTAAATCTTGAGATTAAAAATTGAAAGAAATATATCTTGGAAGATTGACACGCATGTCACTTGATTCTTTTTTTTATATATATTTAACATCTAAACTTCAATTTTTACATATATGCCACATTACCCATGCATAAAAGGGTGTATGTCACTTTTTAAAAGTTAAGATAGTAGATATTTTCTATATGATATGAAGTTTTGGGCGGTATAAATGTAAATTATATAGTTTAGGTGTTAGATATGTAAATACATGGTAATTAGGTGGTACGTAGGTAAAATTGTGAATGTCCCTGTACTGTTTGCATGGAGCTGTTATGATGGACTATGCTAAGAGATAGTCTTTCTAAATGCTGAAGTTTACTCACCATATGTTGACCTGAGCTGACTCCTATTATGGATTTCCATCTTTCCTGTAAAGTAGAACCTTAACTTTCACACCTGTTGTTTTTAAATCCTTCACGTAATCAGGATGAATGATCATGTAGAGCTTTAAGATAAGTTTTAGGGGCATTTACATACATACCACTTAATTCTTATGTATTTACATATCTAATACGTAAACTTTATTTTTACATTTATGCCACCCAAATCTTTCATGTCACATCAACAATACCACTATTTTAATATTTAAATAGTAAAACACACTTTTTTATGCACAGGAAAGGTGGCTTATATATAAAAATTGAAGCATAAGTGTTAGATATGTAAATACGTATGAATCGAGTGGTATGTATGTAGTTCTTAATTTTAATATGAGAAGTGCCTGTGAGACGTTTTAGCTGTTTTTTCGCAATAGTATTTTTCTAGACGGCTTCACAGGTGGCGTGTGCTTAATGCTAAATATTTGTTCTATATGCATATTAAGTTCATTTTTTTATATTTTTCGCTTTACCTCATCCATTTTGCTCATTTTTTTTCCTGCATGCCATAAGTAGCTTATATTTACGTGCAATGCTAAACATTTTCTTTGTTTTAATTTTCTACATTATTTACTTCTCTTTTATGATGGAAATCATGTTGAAAAACTGCAACTATTGTGCTTCGATCTTCTACAATGATTAATTCTTTGTTCAGCACTAGAGAATTAATATCTACTGATCTGNACTTCTTTTTTATGATGGAAATCATGTTGAAAAACTGCAAAAATCTTTTTATGGTTTTAAATCAACTGAAACTGTATACTATTGTGCTTCGATCTTCTACAATGATTAATTCTTTGTTCAGCACTAGAGAATTAATATCTACTGATCTGTATACTCGCAGCCTGGATTTGGATACCAACAGCAGCTTGTTCCTGGGATGCGGCCTGCTGGAGCTCCAATGCNTCTTCTCTTTTATGATGGAAATCATGTTGAATAACTGCAAAAATCTTTTTATGGTTTTAAATCAACTGAAACTGTATACTCTTGTGCTTCGATTTTCTACAATGATTAATTCTTTGTTCAGCACTAGAGAATTAATATCTACTGATCTGTATACTCGCAGCCTGGANATGTGCTAAATGCTGAATATTTGTTCTATATGCATATTAAGTTCATTTTTTTATATTTTTCGCTTTACGTCATCCATTTTGCTCATTTTTTTTTTCCTGCATGCCATAAGTAGCTTATGTTTACGTGCAATGCTAAACATTTTCTTTGTTTTAATTTTCTACTTTATTTTCTTCTCTTTTATGATGGAAATCATGTTGAATAACTGCAAAAATCTTTTTATGGTTTTAAATCAACTGAAACTGTATACTCTTGTGCTTCGATCTTCTACAATGATTAATTTTTTGTTCAGCACTAGAGAATTAATATCTACTGATCTTTATACTCGCAGCCTGGATTTGGATACCAACAGCAGCTTGTTCCTGGGATGCGGCCTGCTGGAGCTCCAATGCCAAATTTTTTCGTTCCCTTGGTACAGCCCGGTCAACAGACCCAACGACCAGCGGGTAGGCGAGCTGGGGCGGGACCCATGCAACAGAGTCAGCAGCCAATGCCTCTACTTCAGCAACAGGTGGGTAGTTATGCTTAAATATTTAAGCCGTTTACATACCACACAATTCTCGTGTTTTTACACAATTCTCGTGTTACTCATATGTACATGCATATCACATAAATCTTTAACCACATTAAAAATACCACTATCAATACATTTTTAAAAGTGAAATNAGTGGGTAGTTATGCTTAAATATTTAAGCTGTTTACATACCACACAATTCTCGTGTTTTTACACAATTCTTGTGTTACTCATTTGTACATGCATATCACATAAATCTTTAACCACATTAAAAATACCACTATCAATACATTTTTAAAAGTGAAATNAGGTGGGTAGTGATGCTTAAATATTTAAGCCGTTTACATACCACACAATTCTCGTGTTTTTACACAATTCTCATGTTACTCATATGTACATGCATATCACATAAATCTTTAACATCACATTAAAAATTCCATTATCACTACATTTTTAAAAGTGAAGTATGCTTTTTGATGCATTGGTTTATGACACCAAGGTGTTTATAAGTGTAAATATCAAACTTTGGGTGTTAAATATGTAAATGTATAAGAANATATGCTTTTTGATGCATTGGTTTATGACACCAAGGTGTTTATAAGTGAAAATATCAAACTTTGGGTGTTAAATATGTAAATGTATAAGAATTGTGTGGTATGTATGTAAATCTTTGCTAAATATTTTACTTGACTGCGCTAACTTTCAGTATTCTGACTACTCCAGTTGATTTATTTTGATCATCAGCAGCTGACCAGCTGTCTCATGTTTTGCTTTGTTAGTGTTTTGTGGTTTGGTTCTATCTCAGGTGCCATGAAGCTTCACAACTAAAATTGGATGGATTATGAAAGTTTATTTTTACGACTTAAATATTTTTTTTTTTCGCAACTTATGTTTGAACTATTTTGATGCCTATAAAAATGTTGAAGGCTATATATTAATTCANTGATCATTAGCAGCTGACCAGCTGTCTCATGTTTTGCTTTGTCAGTGTTTTGTGGTTTGGTTCTATCTCAGGTGCCATAAAGCTTCACAACTAAAATTGGATGGATTATGAAAGTTTATTTTTACGTCTTAGTTAATTTTTTTTTTCGCAACTTATGTTTGAACTATTTTGATGCCTATAAAAATGTTGAAGGCTATATATTAATTCATTGGGACTAATCTGCTAATGCTTATTATCTCATTCTATTTGTTTGATAGAGGAAGGCTGCCAATTGAAATCATGAGGCACCAGTTAGTGCAGTTATGAAACTGTTTTAAAGGAAGACAAGAAGGGCATTTAGTCAGGGTGGGCCTGTTGGGCTTTTACCATTGTTCAGGGGCACTGACTTTTTTTTTTTCCCTTCTAATTTTGACTTCCACAATGTACTATTAAATATAGGACTCAGTTATTACCTGAAATACTTGATATAAAATCTAGTAAGCATTAAAATTGATTTGCTTCATTTGAAAATGCTCGGTTGAANCTCAGTGGCACTGAACTTTTTTTTTTCCTTCTAATTTTGACTTCCACAATGTACTATTAAATATAGGACTCAGTTATCACCTGAAATACTTGATATAAAATCTAGTAAGCATTAAAATTGATTTGCTTCATTTGAAAATGCTCGGTTGAANGATATATGTCACATTACCTATGCATAAAAGGGTGTATGCAACTTTTTAAAAGTTAAGATAGTAGATATTTTCTATATGATATGAAGTTTTGGGCGGTATAAATGTAAATTATNAACTCTGTACCTGAATTCTGTGCTGGATGTGACTTATTATTTTTTTTTTCGCCTGTGGATTTCTTGGTGGTTTATTTTATGAGACTGTTTAAAAACTTGACATTTATTTGTCACGTTTTAGAATTTGGTTAATGTAGTACTGTTTTTGGCGTGTTTTATACTTCTGTCTGGTTTTTGTGTTTGTTTTATGCTTCCCTTTCAGCTATTAATAGAATTTTCGGTCTGTTGGATCAAGAAACACGTCAATTTAAAAATAAAAAGGGAGAATTTGGAAGATTCTGTTTCGGAAATGTTAATCTTTTGCAATGTTTTGTTTTCACAATTATTTTTCTTATTTAATAATGTTGCGATTAGGGGTGGCTCATTTGTATTTTGAGCTCTAAAAGTGTGTTCGTGTTTGGCTCGTTTACTTAGCGAGTCGAACACGAGCCGTTCACGAATAAAGTGTCATTTTGACAACCCTAATCACGTAGCCATAAGATGATAAGGATTGGGGAAATACTTAAAACATCATGTGAATCTAATTTAATAATTTTTATTCTATTTTTTTTATTAGTATTTTTAAATAATTATAAATCTTTGAAGCCTTGTAGTCAATTAAATTTTTAGAAAATGCTACTCATCAAAGTTATATATATAATTGATTAGTAGTATTTTGAGCTAAAACGAGCCGAACACGAGCTTTTTAACAAGCAGAACATGAGTTGTTCGCGAACAACGGGCTGTTTTGATAGCCCTAGTTGTGATTATGAAGTCCTTGTATGAAAAATGACAAATGGAATCCAAAGAATTAGTTTTCATTGTTTTTTTTATTTTTGTTTTTTGTAATATCCGACTTAGCGCCTCAAAGTTGAACAATATCTTGATCCTCTTCTTCTGAGCTCGTTGGGCCGTGCTACCTTACCTATCACCAGTGTCCATCTCGTATGATAAGAGGATTAATGGAGGAATATATCTATTTTTTCGGAGATTTACGCATACTTGCTACCCAATTGCTATGTATTAACGTATTAATCACTTTTACCTACGTATCACCCAACATATGTTGAAAACATGAGGATCGGACTAGGGCCGTAAATGGGCCGTGTTTGAGCGAGCTCATGCTTGGCTCGTGTTCGGTTGGTTCGAAATTGTTTGTGTTCGAAAACAGCTCATGAACAGTGTGTTTGTGTTTGACTCGATTTAAATATTTGTGTTCGTGTTAGGCTCGTGTTTGGCTTGAAATTGGCTCGTTAAAATTAAATTGAAAAAATAGATGTGAAGTGTTGGATTTCAATTTTGAATCAAATGTATGCAAAATAAGATGCGAAACCACATTACAACAAGAACAGTTAAGATTTAAACTTAGATATAAATATATATAATCTATTATTATATAAATAATATGTGTAATATATTATTATATAANGCCTATAAATGAAAATCTGCATTTTACTTTTTAAAAGTTGAAATGGTAGTGTCATATGAAGGATTTGGGTGGTATAATTATAAAAAAGTAAGNGAATATTTATATTATACATACCACTCCATTCATATGTAATTTACATATCTAACATCTGCACTCCAACGCATATCACATTCCCTATAAATGAAAATCTGTATTTTACTTTTTAAAAGTTGAAATGGTAGTGTCATATGAAGGATTTGGGTGGTATAATTATAAAAAAGTAAGATGTCAGATATGTAAATACATAGGAATTTGGTGGCAAGTATGTAAATGCCCCTTGAAATATAACAAATGAGATAAAATGTGCAGGAAAAACAGTGTAGATGGAAACTGAAGCTTTGATTGACTTGAGCTCGTAAATTCAGCAATGGAATGAATGATACCGTTCTCTGCTGCTCAGGTGCAGCATTTGCGAGAGCAGAAGCCAATGTACCGATGGGAATAGGCTGCGATAAGGTCGTGTCTCTGATGGACATGCCGCCCATGTCGTAAGGGACGGAGAGCATTCCTCCAGGAACAGCAGGCATTGGCATATCGGGCATACTGCGGCCCGAAGGATAACGATAGACTCGTCCCCTAGGAAGCATCTGT
>JXCR01147368.1:42599-95259 GCA_002079205.1 Phalaenopsis hybrid cultivar
AGAATTGTGTAAAAACACGAGAATTGTGTGGTATGTAAACGGCTTAAATATTTAAGCATAACTACCCACTTGTTGCTGAAGTAGAGGCATTGGCTGCTGACTCTGTTGCATGGGTCCCGCCCCAGCTCGCCTACCCGCTGGTCGTTGGGTCTGTTGACCGGGCTGTACCAAGGGAACAAAAAAATTTGGCATTGGAGCTCCAGCAGGCCGCATCCCAGGAACAAGCTGCTGTTGGTATCCAAATCCAGGCTGCGAGTATAAAGATCAGTAGATATTAATTCTCTAGTGCTGAACAAAAAATTAATCATTGTAGAAGATCGAAGCACAAGAGTATACAGTTTCAGTTGATTTAAAACCATAAAAAGATTTTTGCAGTTATTCAACATGATTTCCATCATAAAAGAGAAGAAAATAAAGTAGAAAATTAAAACAAAGAAAATGTTTAGCATTGCACGTAAACATAAGCTACTTATGGCATGCAGGAAAAAAAAAATGAGCAAAATGGATGACGTAAAGCGAAAAATATAAAAAAATGAACTTAATATGCATATAGAACAAATATTCAGCATTTAGCACATGCCACCTGTGAAGCCGTCTAGAAAAATACTATTGCGAAAAAACAGCTAAAACGTCTCACAGGCACTTCTCATATTAAAATTAAGAACTACATACATACCACTCGATTCATATGTATTTACATATTTAACAGTTATGCTTCAATTTTTATATATAAGCCACCTTTCCTGTGCATAAAAAAGTGTGTTTTACTATTTAAATATTTAAATAGTGGTATTGTTGATGTGATATGAAAGATTTGGGTGGCATAAATGTAAAAGTAAAGTTTACGTATTAGATATGTAAATACATAAGAATTAAGTGGTATGTATGTAAATGCCCCTAAAACTTATCTGTAAGCTCTACAATCATTCATCCTGATTACGTGAAGGATTTAAAAACAACAGGGGTGAAAGTTAAGGTTCTACTTTACAGGAAAGATGGAAATCCATAATAGGAGTCAGCTCAGGTCAACATATGGTGAGTAAACTTCAGCATTTAGAAAGACCATCTCTTAGCATAGTCCATCATAACAGCTCCTTGCCTTAAACAGCACAGGGACATTCACAATTTTACCTACATACCACCTAATTACCATGTATTTACATATCTAACACCTACACTATATAATTTACATTTATACCACCCAAAACTTCATATCATATAGAAAATATCCACTATCTTAACTTTTAAAAAGTGACATACACCCTTTTATGCATAGGTAATGTGGCATATATGTAAAAATTGAAGTTTAGATGTTAAATATATAAAAAAAAGAATCAAGTGACATGCATATCAATCTTCCAAGATATATTTCTTTCAATTTTTAATCTCAAGATTTAAACATGTCAAAATCCATTTTTGACATCCAGCATTGCATCTATTGAATCAGCAATTTCAAAATTTGAAGTGTAAAAAAAGATGTTTACCTGTGGTGGTATAAGAGTAGGTGGAGCTTGACCATAAAATAGTTGTTGTCCGATTCCAGGAGCTCCAGTAGGATAAATTGGAACACGAGGATTAACATTAGGAGGCAGTGATACGGGCCGCATTTGTGAAAATTGAGCCTGAAAAATAGAACCGCATTTTAAGTTATATGCCGAGGGCCAAAAAATAGCATACAAGTAATCTAAGTTGCTGTACTTGAATTTAAACTATGTTCTTCTAAGTTGGAAAAGATGAGTGAACTGCATCTGCATATAGGACGGATTAAACATAACATGGGAAGGTACTGTAAACTTTGCTAGGGAGAAAAGAAAGGTGTCGGGTACCATTCAACATCATTCTAATGGTGGTACATATCATCCACAAAGTAAAATAATAAAGTCTCTAGGAGAGCACAGCTAATTTTGAAAATAAAGATAACAAGTACAAAATGATTAAAAAAAAAATGGTGCAATTTCCCAAGGATAATTGGCAGAATTTGAGACCTGGTAGACATGGCATGACAAAATTATCTTATTCCCCAAGTGAGTTTAAAACTTGTAATTGAACTTACGCATTATTATCTTAAATAAAGTACAAGAGATAAATTTCTTTATACGTTTAAAAAAGAAAAAAATCATCAAGACTAACTGATAAACAAAAACTTTATATATGAATCATGAACCTCATAATAAAACAACCATGTTTCCAAGGAAAACATGGAAAAAAAGATAAACCGCGAGCTTTAAACTTTCTTATAATCAAATAAGAAAGGGGAAAAGGATAAAAAATTATACACATGTTACTCATAGTCATGCCAGTTTATTGATAGAGGCTTATGCCAGTTTGATTGTGCCAATTGTCAAAAAATTAAACCGGAAATCAATAAGCTTTTTAGCCATATGGCATTCAGTTGAACAGTATTTTTAGAAGAATGAAAAAGTTTAAAGAAATTTTATTCAAGATAAAATTTTGTCAATTGGGAGAATAAAAATTTAGAACAAAAGAAAAATAGTGACATTTACGAGGTTGATTTCAGAAAGAGTAATTACTTTGAACTTCTAGCTATATAGCAAGCAAAATTTTTTTGAAACATATTGTTTGTAAAGTGTCTGCTTAAGATAAAAAAGGGAAAAAAATAGATAGTAACATGTTTACTAAACAATTTCAAAGATAGCAGAAGATAACCAAATTAAGATCAACATAATGTCAAAATCCATATATATATATATATATATATATATATATATATATATATATATATATATATATATATATATATNAATAAATTTAGGCATATTTATAAAATTTTTTGGGTTGGCCACCCATTATTGGGATAGAGTCTTGGAGTTATTTTATTTATAATTTAATTTATCTCTCCCTTTGTTTATTTATAATTTTTTACATAATATAGTAATTATTGTTAAAATGGATGAGAAACTAATTTCTTTTATTTAAAAGAATTTATAGAGTTAATCTTTGGTTGGGAGCTTGATGGTTGATCTCCTCTATTTTGGTTTCTTATTAGAGGAAGACTCAAGCATTCTTATTTATCTTCATGATCCCTCACTTAATCTATCATAACAAATTCTTATATTTTCATAATATCAGCTTGAAATATTTCATTAAGTCCCAAACTCCTAAATAGAATCTAAACCCCTTTTGAAATTGGCCAAAATATTGTCACTCATAATCTAGGTTTGGCCCTCCTTATTTGATATCCATTATTAAGCTTGGATCTCCACTACATAATCCAAATTTAATCCCCACTAATTCCATAACATTATAAAGTCATTCTAGCTTTTAGTTACACCCTCAGTCTCTTTCATTAACACTACATTTTAGAACTAATAAAATCTATCCAAACTAAGTGATCTTGACCTATTCTTGGTTTTTATCCATCCTTTAATTAATAATTTCTATAGAACTTTACCAAATACCGTAGAGTACATATAGAAACATTAATCAAACTTTCTCAGGTGATTATACGTCCGATTTGTTTCATCTTAAGAGACTGTAGTTTCAATCCTCAAAGGGAGATCTAGGGTTGGACATGACCTAACCATTAGCCAGATCTCCTTAACTATAAGAATTTTTTAGATATTCTTAGCCCTCATTTCACTAAACTAGTTTAATATTTCAGTAAAAAATAGTAGAATGAAAATTTATATTAAAAACCTGACCATTACAATCATCTATAAAACTATCACTATTAATGAAATCTAAGATTTTGGATTTGTATCTTTGTGTAATACTATTCATAAGTTCATCATTGAACACTTGGTCAATAGAATAAAAAGATTACATCTCAAATCATCAACCTAACTTTGATGCCTTTAAAGAAAAGCACAAAAGTTTTGGATAATTCTAATACAAAATTTATTATTTAGATTCTAAATGGTTTAAAACGAGAAATATGCATAATTTTTTTTGTTCTTGAGTGAGCCTTAAAAAGTATTTAATTAAGTTAATATAAATATTTTTTTTCATATCACTTTCTCTTATTGTTTTCTCTTCCATTATTTATGAAGTAGTTATCTACCAACATCTCCTTCATACTTTATTATGTTATTATGAATGGTTAGCTCTATAATTATTTTCAATCAACTAATTATGATTGGAGGTTGGGTTACCCCTCATCTTCGTATTTATTTGCTATCATTAGTAATTTTTCTAATACAAACAATGAATGTTATAAATTGATTCCAAATTTTCTCTACTAATGTTCTCTATTAACCCTCTTCTAAAATTCAAGGTCAAATTTTGCTTGAGTTAATTTGAATAAATAAAATATATTTTCTTTTCTAAAAATTTAACTAAAACCCATAATTTTTCCATGTTATGTAGGTTTAAAGTTAATATTATTTAATTCCTATTTGAGGGGATACTTGTATCAAATACTGACTTATGATGGCTGATTGTTAACCTCATTTTGATAAATTAAGCTGTTAAATTATGAGATAAAAATATTGATTATTTTCTTTCATTAAATTGATGAGGGAGCAACCTAAGAGAAGGTTTTGCAATCGTTACTACAATACTTCTACAACACTGCAACTCCTGTAACTCGCTTGCTTGCCTAGACTGAAATGGTCCAATCTTTCTCTACTATAGGAGTGTTGACCAGTTAATGGGTCGAATCTTAGCTATCATATTATTATAAATTCATTTCCATGGGAGTTTACGGTTAATTTTGTGTGTGTTTTGTATCGGGACAACGATCGACATTTCTTCTTTCTTTTGAGCGTGGGTTGCATCCTAGGGTTTCAAGTGCTGCTTCAACTAAATTTTGGTTTCTAGGAGGTGATTATTTTCCCATCTCCTTTCTGTCTCCCTTTCTCTTTACTAACATGCCATCCTACTTGTTGTAACCGCCTTGAAATCAGTCCCATTGCTACCTTCTTATAATTCCTTGCAATCTAACCATCATTCTCACTGCTGCAGCCGCTGAACAATCCTTCTTTAGTTGTAGTCCTATGCCTTCACTACCACTACTGTCGTCATCCCCACTTTTTGTCACCTCCCGGAAATAGCCACACGAGATATTTTCTGATGTTCTAGCCACCCGTACAACTATTTCCCCATTTCGGCTTGCTTCCATTGTCACAACTCCTCCCCTTATTTTTTTCCTACCGTTCAACAGCCTAAACAACCAATTGTTGTTGTTTGAGTTTCCGCCCGTTGTTGCCCTGTTGTTCCAACCACTCCCCTACCTTTTTGCTACCACGTCAGGCCTTCTAACCATCACCACATCACCCGGGATCTGCCCTAATATGAGTTTGAATGTCCTGTGTTTTTTATTTTCCCTTTCAGACGTGTTTAATTGTAACTGCCCATTTTCTTTCAATAATAATATTTATTTATTTTTTAATTTGGTTTTGGTTAACTTTGTATTAGTGGGTTTAACACTTTAAAGCTTTTTTGTATAATTACATCACTTAATAATTTATATCTATTTGCACACCTAAGGTTGTTGTTAAAAATTCAATAGCTTGATGAATAGATTCCTTTATGATAATGGATCTACGAGGAATTTACCTATAACTCCTTTGTAAAGGCTATTAGGCTTACAAAAAAATAAAAACCTAGGCTTCTTGTCCCCGTCCCATCTGAATATTACTTGAAAAATGAAGATAATTTAGANTTGTTCTTGAACAACGAGCTTTTTTGACAGCCCTAGATCATACTCCTATTGTATGTCTCTCCCATTTCTATTATACAAACATAACCCCATCAAAAGAAGAATGATAAATGTTAATTGATGGTGTCAAGTCCCCATTTGTATCAGAAGAAATGATTTTGTTATTGATCCAAAGAGGCCTGTTGATATGGCTAGCATCCTTAATAACATATTATATTCTTCACAAAATTATAATAAATTTTGTGAAGAATATAAAGAATGTGATTACATGTTGGCTTGTAATTATAAAAACAGATAATTGTTCACAAATTATAATAAGTTGTACATCATAGCATGCGGTTCATTCATTTTTCTTAGAAATCTTAGATCTTGGACTTACTAATTTAATATTTAAGTTGTATGTAGAAGCGTTGCCATCTAAATGTAGTCATGTAGCTAACTCTTAGGCATGGGATTGGCTTATCGATTACTGGTACCCCAGCTAGCAATCTCAGAGAGGGACCATATTCTTAAGAAAAGGTGTGTATTAATGACACTAATAATCAGAAGCACTTAATCATGTCAGAGCATATGCCATTCATTGAAGGCATGTGAGCCACTAACGAGGGTTTATAAAATTTGTACTAGGCCTAAGTAAAGATAGACTTTGATTTTTATAGTAGTGTTTAAATGGGGCCAAAGTGGCTGATGTAGAACATCAAGCTAATTTGAAAGCTTCACTATATGATCAAGATCAAGATCTAGAATATGGGATTAAGAGATATTATTATCATGCATGGATAAAGAGATTTAATATGAAACTCAAAAATGGTATTTAAAAATTTAATATTAAGAGTTTAATATATATTTTTTTTAATTTTAACCTTTAATTAATAACTTTAATATGAATTTTTTTCCTTTATTATGAATAAATTTAGGCTTATTTATAAAATATTTGGGTTGGCCACCCATTATTGGGAGAGAATTGGAGTTAAATTGGAGTTATTTTATTTTACTTTTTTATTTATAATTTAATTTATCTCTCCATTTGTTTATTTATAATTTTTAACATAATATATTAATTATTGTTAAAATGGATGAGAAACTAATTTCTTTTATTTAAAAGAATTTATAGAGTTAATCTTTGGTTGGGAGCTTGGTGGTTGATCTCCTCTTATTTGGTTTCTTATTAGAGGAAGACTCGAGCAATCTTATTTATCTTCATGATCCCTCACTTAATCTATCATAAAAAATTCTTCTATTTTCATAATATAAGCTTGAAATATTTCCTGAAGTCCCAAACTCCTAAATAGAATCTAAAGCCCTTTTGAAATTGGCCAAAATATTGTCACTCCTAATCTAGGTTTGGCCCTCCTTATTTGATATCCATTAATAAGCTTGGATCTCCACTTCATAATCCAAATTTAATCTCCACTAATTCCATAACATGATAAAGTCATTCTAGCTTTTAATTGCACCCTTAGTCTCTTTCATTAACACTACATTTTAGGACTAATAAAATCTATCCAAATTAAGTCATCTTGACCTATTCTTGGTTTTTATCCATCCTTTAACTAATAATTTATATAGAACTTTACTAAATACCGTAGAGTACATATAGAAACATTAATCAAACTTTCTCAGGTGGTTATATGTCCGGTTTGTTTCACCTTAACATAATATAGTTTCAATCCTCAAAGGGAGATCTAGGGTTGGACATGACCTAACCATTAGCCAGATCTCCTTAACTATAANACATAATCCAAATTTAATCTCCACTAATTCCATAACATTATAAAGTCATTCTAGCTTTTAATTGCACCCTTAGTCTCTTTCATTAAGACTACATTTTAGGACTAATAAAATCTATCCAAATTAAGTCATCTTGACCTATTCTTGGTTTTTATCCATCCTTTAACTAATAATTTATATAGAACTTTACTAAATACCGTAGAGTACATATAGAAACATTAATCAAACTTTCTCAGGTGGTTATATGTCCGGTTTGTTTCACCTTAACAGAATGTAGTTTCAATCCTCAAAGGGAGATCTAGGGTTGGACATGACTAAACCATTAGCCAGATCTCCTTAACTACAAGAATTTTTTAGATATTCTTAGCCCTCATTTCACTAAACTAGTTTAATATTTCAGTAAAAAATAGTAGAATGAAAATTTATATTAAAGACCTGACCATTACAATCATCTATAAGAATCTCACTATTAATGAAATCTATGATTTTGGATTTGTATCTTTGTGTAATACTATTCATAAGTACATCATTGAACACTTGGTCAGTAGAATAAAAAAGTTTACATCTCAAATCATCAACCTAACTTTGATGCCTTTATGGAAAAGCACAAAAGTTTTGGATAATTCTAATACAAAACTTATTATTTAGATTCTAAATGGTTTAAAACCAGAATTATGCATACTTTTTTTTGTTCTTGAGTGAGCCTTAAAAAGTATTTAATTAAGTTAATATAAATATTTTTTTTCCATACACTTTCTCTCATTGTTTTCTCTTCCATTGTTTATGAAGTGGTTATCTACCACCATCTCCTTCATACTTTATTATGTTATTATGAATGNTTTTAAAACCAGAATTATGCATAATTTTTTTTGTTCTTGAGTGAGCCTTAAAAAATATTTAATTAAGTTAATATAAATATTTTTTTTCCATACACTTTCTCTTATTGTTTCTCTTCCATTGTTTATGAAGTGGTTATCTACCACCATCTCCTTCATACTTTATTATGTTATTATGAATGGTTAACTCTATAATTACTTTCAATCAACTAATTATGATTGGAGGTTGGTTACCCTTCATCTTTGTATTTATTTGCTATCATTAGTAATTTTTCTAATATAAACAATGAGTGTTATAAACTGATTCTAACTTTTATCTACTAATGTTCTCTATTAACCCTCTTCTAAAATTCAAGGTCTAATTTTGCTTGAGTCAATTTGAATAAATAAACTATAGTTTCTTCTTGATAAATTTAACTAAAACCCATAATTTTTCCATGTTATGTAGGTTTAAAGTTAATATTATTTAATTCCTTTTTGANTATAAATTTAACTAAAACCCATAATTTTTTCATGTTATGTAGGTTTAAAGTTAATATTATTTAATTCCTTTTTTAGGGGATACTTGTATCAAATACTGACTTATGATGACTGATTGTTAACCTCATTTTGATAAATTAAGCTGTTAAATTATGAGATAAAGGTATTGACTATTTTCTTTCATTAAACTGATGCGGGAGCAACCTAAGAGAAGGTTTTGCAATCATTGCTACAATACTTCTACAGCATTGCGACTCCTGTAACTCGCTTGCTTGCCTGGACTGAAATGGTCTGATCTTTCTCTACAATAGAAGTGCTGACCTGTTAATGGGTCGAATCCTAGCTATCATATTATTATAAATTCATTTCCATGGGAGTTTACGGTTAGCTTTTTGNGATATTGACTATTTTCTTTCATTGAACTGATGCGGGAGCAACCTAAGAGAAGGTTTTGCAATCATTGCTACAATACTTCTACAGCATTGCGACTTCTGTAACTCGCTTGCTTGCCTGGACTGAAATGGTCTGATCTTTCTCTACTATAGAAGTGCTGACCAGTTAATGGGTCGAATCCTAGCTATCATATTATTATAAATTCATTTCCATGGGAGTTTACGGTTAGTTTTTTGTGTGTTTTGTATCGGGACAACGATCGACATTTCTTCTTTCATTTGAGGGTTGCATCCTAGGATTTCAAGTGTTGCTTCAACTAAATCTTGGTTTATAGGTGGTGATTATTTTCCCAACTCCTTTCTACCTCCCTTTCTATTTACTACCATGCCTTCCTACTTGTTGTAACCGCCTTGAAATCAGTCTCATTGCTATCTTCTTATAGTTCCTTGCAATCTAGCCATCATTTTCACTGCTGCAGCCCTTGAATAGTCCTTCTTTAGTTGTAGTCCTACACCTTCACTACCACTACTGTTGTCATCCCCACTTGTTGTCACCTCCCGGAAGTAGCCACACGAGATATTTTCTGATGTTCTAGCCACCCGTACAACTATTTCCCTCATTTCAGCTTGCTTCCATTGTCACAACTCCTCCCCTTATTGTTTTCCTACTGTTCAACTGCCTTAACAACCAATTGTTGTTGTTTGAGTTGTCGCCCCTTGTTTCCCTGCTGTTCCAACCACTCCCCTACCTTGTTGCTACCTCGTCAGGCCTTCTAACCATCACCACATCACCCGGGATCTGCCCTAATATGAGTTTGAATGCGTGTGTGTTTTATTTTCCCTTTAAAGTGTGTTTAATTATAACTGCCTATTTGCTTTCAATAATAATATTTATTTAATTTGGTTTTGGTTAACTTTGTATCAGTGGGTTTAGCACTTTAAAGCTTTTTTGTATAATTACATCACTTAATAGTTTATATCNTTGTTCAACTGCCTTAACAACCAATTGTTGTTGTTTGAGTTTCCGCCCCTTGTTGCCCTGTTGTTCCAACCACTCCCCTACCTTGTTGCTACCTCGTCAGGCCTTCTAACCATCACCACATCACCCGGGATCTGCCCTAATATGAGTTTGAATACGTGTGTGTTTTATTTTCCCTTTAAAGTGTGTTTAATTGTAACTGCCTATTTGCTTTCAATAATAATATTTATTTAATTTGGTTTTGTTAACTTTGTATCAGTGGGTTTAGCACTTTAAAGCTTTTTTGTATAATTACATCACTTAATAGTTTATATCTATTTGCACACCTATGGTTGTTGTTAAAAATTCAATAGCTTGATGAATAGATTCCTTTATGATAATGGAGCTACGAGGAAGTTACTTTTAACTCCTTTGTAAAGGCTATTAGGCTTACAAAAAAAAGAAAAACCTAGGCTTCTTGTCCCCGTCCCATCTGAATATCACTTGAAAAATGAAGAGAATTTAGATTATTTTCATCAACTTAACCCTCTTATTTCTTCATGGTGGAAAAGGTCTAATAATTCTCATTGGGCTCCTCTATGGGGTTTTCTATGCAACAAATATTTTAATATTTGACTAACTTAAAAGCTTCTTATAATATTATCAAAAAATTAGATCAATTTTATTACAAATATTAANAGTCTAATAATTCTCATTGGGCTCCTCTATGGGGTTTTCTATGCAACAAATATTATAATATTTGACTAACTTAAAAGCTTCTTATAATATTATCAAAAAATTAGATCAATTTTATTACAAATATTAAGTAATGAATTTTAATTTTATTTTTCACTAAATTAGTGTCCGTTTTAAGATACAATTCATCAAGAATATACCTTTCACTTATTTAAAATACCATCTAATGTTTTTTTTTTATATAGGATTATCCATGATAGTTTTTGAAACTCACATATGACTCTTTAGGAGTTTTTTAAGTATTAAAATAAAATTTCANTTTCTATTTCTTGTTTTTATTTTATTTTATTTATGTTTGATTTGAATGAAAGTATGTTTGGTTGTGATAGTTGTTTATAAAAACAGTCTAAATATCTTTTAGATGTTTTGAGTGTTTTTAAAAACAAATTTAATATACAAAAAATAAAAAACACAACAATTATACTATCCAAACATGTTTTCAATAACAGAAGTAAAAACAAAAACAAAAATAAAAAAAAAATGTGTCAAATGAGCTCTAATCAAACATACCGAACATAACAAAATAAAAAAAATAGAAAACTAAAATTAAAAGTGTTCACCAAATGGACTCAAGTAGACACCTCACCTAATTCGACAATATAAGCATTCCATTGCACATTTTTGGGATTTTAACCTGTATTCTTTCATTCGTTGGATTTACCACAGATGCTTCCTAGGGGACGAGTCTATCGTTATCCTTCGGGCCGCAGTATGCCCGATATGCCAATGCCTGCTGTTCCTGGAGGAATGCTCTCCGTCCCTTACGACATGGGCGGCATGTCCATCAGAGACACGACCTTATCGCAGCCTATTCCCATCGGTACATTGGCTTCTGCTCTCGCAAATGCTGCACCTGAGCAGCAGAGAACGGTATCATTCATTCCATTACTGAATTTACGAGCTCAAGTCAATCAAAGCTTCAGTTTCCATCTACACTTTTCCTGCACATTTTATCTCATTTGTTATATTTCAAGGGGCATTTACATACCTACTTGCCACCAAATTCCTATGTATTTACATATCTGACATCTTACTTTTTTATAATTATACCACCCAAATCCNGCTGTTTTTCCTGCACATTTTATCTCATTTGTTATATTTCAAGGGGCATTTACATACTTACTTGCCACCAAATTCCTATGTATTTACATAGCTGACATCTTACTTTTTTATAATTATACCACCCAAAGGCTTCATATGACACTACCATTTCAACTTTTAAAAAGTAAAATACAGATTTTTATTTATAGGCAACGTGGCATGCGTTGGAGTGCAGATGTTAGATATGTAAATTACACATGAATGGAGTGGTATGTATAATATAAATATTTTNTGCGTTGGAGTGCAGATGTTAGATATGTAAATTACACATGAATGGAGTGGTATGTATAATATAAATATTTTCATTTTTTTAATGGCTCATACAGATGCTGGGTGAAAGCCTGTACCCGCTCGTCGAGCAACTGGAACGTGACTATGCGGCAAAAGTGACAGGGATGCTGCTGGAAATGGACCAAACCGAGGTGCTGCATTTGTTGGAATCACCTGATGCTCTGAAAGCCAAAGTTGCTGAAGCCATGGAAGTTCTGAGAAATGTTGCCCAGCAACAGCAGCAATCAGGTAATGTGCCCTCTGATCAGTTGGCTGCTTTATCTCTGAATGATGGCTTTGGTCCCTGACGTTATTAATTGTTAACCATTGTTAGTTCAGGATTTATAACTGGTTTTGGTTTTTATTAAGGGCGAATTTGTCGACTCTGTACCTGAATTCTATGCTGGATGTGACTTACTATTTTTGTTTTGGCCTGTGGATTTCTTGGTGGTTTATTTTATGACTGTTTAAAAACTTGACATTTATTTGTCACGTTTTAGAATTTGGTTAATGTAGTATTGTTTTTGGCGTGTTTTATACTTCTGTCTGGTTTTTGTGTTTGTTTTATGCTTCCCTTTTAATCAACTATTAATAGAATTTTCGGTCTGTTAGATCAAGAAACACATCAATTTAAAAATAGAAAGGGAGAATTCGGAAGATTCTGTTTCGGAAATGTTAATCTTTTGCAATGTTTTGTTTTCACAATTGTTTTTCTTATTTAATAATGTTGCGATTAAGGGTGTAAACGAGCTGAACACGAGTGAGCCAGACCCAGCTCGTGTTCGGCTCATCTGTATTTTGAGCTAAAAAAGTGTCTTCGTGGTTGGCTCGTTTACTTAGCGAGTTGAACACGAGCCGTTCACAAACAAAGAGTCATTTTGACAACCCTAATCACGTAGCCATAAGATGTTAATGATTGGGGAAATGCTTAAAACATCATATGAATCTAATTTAATAATTTTTACTCTATTTTCTTCATTAATACTTTTAAATGATTATAAATCTTTATAGCCTCGTAGCCAATTAATTTTTTAGAAAATGTTGTTCATCAAAGTTATATATATAATTGATTAGTAGTATTTTGAGCCAAAATGAGCCGAACACGAGCTTCTTAACGAGCAGAACATAAGTTGTTCACGAACAACGAGCTGTTTTGACAGCCCTAGTTGTGATTATGAAGCTCTTGTATGAAAAATGACAAATGGAATCCAAAAAATTAGTATTCATTGTTTTTTTATTTTGGTTTTTTGTAATGTCCGAATTTGCGCCTCAAAGTTGAACAATATCTTGGTCCTCTTTTTCTGAACTCGTTGGGCCTTGCTACCTTACCTATCACCAGTGTCTATCTCGTATGCTAAGAGGATTATTGGAGGATTTTTCTTTTCTTTTTCTTTTTTTTTATGGGGGAGATTTACGCATATTTACTACCCAATTGCTATGTATTAGCATATTAATCACTTTTACCTACGTATCACCCAACATATGTTGAAAACATGAGGATCGGGCTAGGACTGCAAATGAGCCGCGTGTTCAGCTCGTTCGAAATTGTTCGTGTTCAAAAACAGCTCATGAACAGTGTGTTTATGTTCGGCTCGATTTAAATATTTGTGTTGTTGTTAGGCCTGTGTTCGACTCGAAATTGGATCGTTAAAATTAAACTGAAAAAATAGATGTAGAGTGCTGGATTCGAGTTTGAATCAAATGTATACAAAATAAGATGCAGAATCATATTACAACAAGAGCAGTTATGATTTAAACTTAGATATAAATATATATAATATATTATTATATAAATAATATGTGTAATATACTATTATATAAATAATTATATAATTTTTTTTATTTCGAGCTAAAGCGAGTTGAACACGAATAGCTCGTGTTCGGTTTGTTTACTAATCGAATTTTAAAAATTTGTTCGTGTTCTGCTCGTTTACTTAACGAACAAGACGAACACGAGCTACTTAACGAGCTGAACACGAGTTGTTCATGAACAACGAGCTTTTTTGACAGCCCTAGATCGGTCTCCTATTGTATGTCACTCCCATTTCTGTTGTACAAACAAAACCCCATCAAAAGAAGAATGATAAATTGTGGTGTCAAGTCCCCATTGTATCAGAAAAAGTGATTTTGTTATTGATCCAAAGAGACCTGTTTGTACGGCTAGCATCCTTAATAACATATTATATTCTTCACAAAATTATAATAAATTTTGTGAAGAATATAAAGAATGTGATGATAAGTTGGCTTGTAATTATATAAACAGATAATTGTTCACAAATTATAATAAGTTGTACATCATAGCATACGGTCCATTCATTTTTCTTAGAAATCTTAGATCTTGTACTTACTAATTTAATATTTAAGTTGTACATAGAAGCGCTGACTTCTAAATGTACTCTTAGGGTCCGTTTGAGGCTTTTCAAAATGCTGAAAAAGTTCTCGTACCGTTTGGCTTGCACATTTCGCCAGCTTATTTGAAACTGTGTTTGAATTTTTAACCTACAAACCGCCCCAAACGAACCCTTAGGCACAGGATTGGCTTATCAATTATTGGTACCCAGCTAGTAATCTCTGAAAGGGACCATATTCTTAAGAAAAGGTGCGTATTAATTACACTAATAGTCAGAAGCACTTAATCATGTCAGAGCATATGCCATTCATTGGTGGCATGAGGGTTTTATAAAATTTGTACTAGGCATGATGTCAAGACCTTATAGTTTATAGTAGCGTTTCAATGGGGCCAAAGTAGTTGATGTAAAACATCAAGCTGATTTGAAAGCTTCACTATAAGATCAAGATCAAGACCTAGAATATGGGATTAAGAGATATTATTATCATGCATGGATAAAGAGATTTAATATGAAACTCAAAAATGTTNCCAAGCCCAAATTAATTACCCATGACCCATCTTTAAAAGTCAAGTAGAACCAAGCCCGACTTGTAATTCCTTTGAAATTAAAAGCACACATGACAAATTCTTTTCCCCATCATCCATTTAATTAAAATCAAGCCCTAAGTTCCAAACTTCATGATTTACCTTAATTTGGTTTCATAATACCATTTCACCAAAATGCCAAAATTCTTAAATATCCTTTCCCATGCAAAAAAGACCAAGTCACATGCATGCCATGAAGCCTTCCTCAAGCCATAGGTGAGCCATACCATGTCACCCTACCCAAAGTGGCCAAAGGAAGAGCCCCTTTAATGATCCCCTAAAAATTGCTTAACTCCTCTCATGATTCACTTACTTATGTTTAATCTAAATTAATTTGATTGAAACTTAACCACATTGATCCACCTGACCTTCACCAGCCTTTGCCAGTTATGAGGAGTCATCCAAACCCATTTTCATGCGGCTAAACCCAAGTCAAACCCAACTTAACTCAAACACCTTTCCATTTCAATTAAAAACCCCTACCTATGCTCCAACCCAATTGGCTTCACAACCCTCCCCTAATCTTCCTGAGCAAGATGTGACCACCTAGCTGGTTGGCCACCTTGCCTGCCGGAAAACACCAAAACCGAGAAACCACCCATAGTCAAAACCTAAAATTGAACTCCCTCACTTGACTCAATCCCATTGGTCACTTGCCTTCTTCTTCCCTCCACCTNGACTTAACCACATTGATCCACCTGACCTTCACCAGCCTTTGCCAGTTATGTGGAGTCATCCAAACCCATTTTCATGCGGCTAAACCCAAGTCAAACCCAACTTAACTCAAACACCTTTCCATTTCAATTAAAAACCCCTACCTATGCTCCAAACCAATTGACTTCACAACTCTCCCCTAATCATCCTGAGCAACATGTGACCTACACCTGACTGGTTGGCCACCTTGCCTGCCGGAAAACACCAAAACCGAGAAGCCACCCATTATCAAAACCTAAAATTGAACTCCCTCACTTGACTCAATCCCATTGGTCACTTGCCTTCTTCTTCCCTCCACCTAAGAGTCGCTTTGGACCCACTGACATGCCCAATTGGCCACTACAACTCTACTTATAAATTCACCACCCCTCATGACGAAATAGAAAGAAGTGCATGAACCTTGGCGAAGCCCTGCCAAGTTGTCCCAGACCTTCCCACAACCTCACGAAGCTCATCCCAACCCTTTTCAACCCTTCTCCCCCACCGAGAAACCCTAATTTTCCAACTGAAATCTAGGAGTTTTTTTGGTCATTCCACCAAACTCCACAAAACTCGCAATTGATCATCCCAAAAGCTTCACAACATCTCAAAATCACTTACCTGATCAAAAGCCCCCATTTCCAAGCTCTCTAACCTAACCCTAGACCACATTCGAGCCACCCTCCGACCAAATTCATATCTAGACCCAAGCACAACTCAAATTGACACTTGGAGGATGTTCTTAGCACCAAGGCGAAGCTTCTCAACCAAACCAATCGAGGCCTCACCTCTTGGGCAAAGGTATAGCTCGAAAATCCCTAATTTTGCCTCAGTTTGGACCTTTATGAAAGAAATTCATATTTCATGTGTANTGAGAAACCCTAATTTTCCAACTGAAATCTAGGAGTTTTTTTGGTCATTCCTCCAAACTCCACAAAACTCGCAATTGATCATCCCAAAAGCTTCACAACATCTCAAAATCACTTACCTGATCAAAAGCCCCCATTTCCAAGCTCTCTAACCTAACCCTAGACCACATTTGAGCCACCCTCCGACCAAAGTCATATCTAGACCCAAGCACAGCTCAAATTGACACTTGGAGGATGTTTGTAGGACCAAGGTGAAGCTTCTCAACCAAACCAATCGAGGCCTCACCTCTTGGGCAGAGGTATAGCTCGAAAATCCCTAATTTTGCCTCAGTTTGGACCTTTATGAAAGAAATTCATATTTCATGTGTATCTAGCCATATTGATGCGTTTATCTCATGATTTAAATTCCTTAGATGAAGGTGTAAGAACAAACTGCACTTAATTTAGTTCAGTATTGAGCAAGATCTTAGGGTTAGATCGCGAATGGTTCACGGGTTACGGACGATCGGGGGCGATGAACAGATGTTGTCTATTCGTGTGTGTATCAATTGAATGATAGGGATCAGGTCTGACGAAGAGATGGAATGTGAACTGCGAGCTGAGTCGGCACCGACGTGAAAAGTACAACCAACCAAAGCACGCCTTATGGAGCTTCAGAGACATCGAGGTTGAGGTGGCGGCCGACGTGGATAAGTAGGAAAATCAATTTTCTGAATTAATTAAATACAAAAAAAACTATTTAACTTAAAAAATTCATATATTGGTGTAGAAAAATCATAAATATGAAGTAAAACTTTATCTTTGCTCAGTAAAGAGAGAAGAATTTAATGAACAAAAAAATAAAAAAATATTTATTAAGTATTTTATTTTAAATTAATTAAAAACTCAGTGACTAATTTAATTATAATTAAGTAAATAATTATCATAATCACATGAAATTTTGAGGGTTTGCTCCTAATGACACTAGATATGATCGTTGTNCAGAGGAGAATTTAATGAACAAAAAAATAAAAAATATTTATTAAGTATTTTATTTTAAATTAATTAAAAACCCCAGTGGCAAATTTAATTATAATTAAGTAAATAATTATCATAATCACATGGAATTTTGAGGGTTTGCTCCTAATGACACTAGATATGATCGTTGTTTTTTCCAAGTTCAGATAGCATCAAAAGCCCTAATTCTCTAGGAATTTTGCTTTGGTTTAATTGAAAAAATTATGAAAAATAAAATAAAAATTAGAAAAATATAAAATAAGTTTGCTAGGTTCACTATGGTAAGAAGGCCAAAGGAAAATAAAAATTGGGACTTAAAATAAATATGATTTATCAAGTATTTTTCAATTTTAAAAATTAACAAAAATCAAAATATGTAAATATAATTTAAAAAAAATCACNTTTAGAAGGCCAAAGGAAAATAAAAATTGGGACTTAAAATAAATATGCTTTATCAAGTATTTTTCAATTTTAAAAATTAACAAAAATCAAAATATGTAAATATAATTTAAAAAAAATCACAAAAATACCTCCATTTTAAGAAAACAACCTTAGGATGTTTCCATAAAAAAAAATTAAAGTTAGAAAGTTTATTTTAATATAAAATGTATTTTTTAAAGAAAAAATAGTGATTTTTTTANTCACAAAAATACCTCCATTTTAAGAAAACAACCTTAGGATGTTTCCATAAAAAAAATTTAAAGTTAGAAAGTTTATTTTAATATAAAATGTATTTTTTAAAGAAAAAATAGTGATTTTTTCTTAAAATAATTATAGAAAATAAAATTGAAATCATAAAATTATAAAATCAAGTTTGGGATGTTATCAGAGATAAGAGACACCTAGAGAAAATGAAATTAGAGTCAAAATAAAAAGTTCATTTTTAGGTTTTCTTAATTAAAAAATAATTTAAAATTACAAAAATACAAAAATAATTCAAAATATCACTAATTATTCTTTGATTAAAAAAGCAACATTGAAATACTTTTACAATTTTTGAAACTTATAAAAATGTATTTTAAATGGTTAAATGTATTTTTTTACACTTTTTTTATTAAAATAACTATAAAAATATAAACATTACAAAAAAAATGTAAAATAAATTTCTTTAAGTTCTTCGAACTAATGAAAAATATAAAAGTAAATTTTCAAAATAAAAATATGTTATTTATTTATGCATTAAAATTAACTAAAAATCATAAAAATTAGAATGCACTTAAAAATTCATGAAATTTATTCCAAGTGGTCCTCTTACTCATATAAGCACAATAAATTTTTTTTAAGGACAGAAAACATATTTGATTAATTAAATTAATTAATATTGAAAATTCATAATTATGGACCAAAATAATTATAAAAAAAAATAAAATAAAAATCAGAAAAATTTAAATTCTCCTATGATATTTCAATTAACCCATGGGTATTAGGCCAAAAAACTTTCATGGTCACTTGGATTAAACTATCCCTAGGNAAGAGAAAAGAGACACCTAGAGAAAATAAAATTAAAGTCAAAATAAAAAGTTCATTTTTAGGTTTTCTTAATTAAAAAATAATTTAAAATTACAAAAAATACAAAAATAATTCAAAATATCACTAATTATTCTTTGATTAAAAAAAATCAACATTGAAATACTTTTACAATTTTTGAAATTTATAAAAATGTATTTTAAATAGTTAAATCTATTTTTTTACACTTTTTTTTATTAAAATAACTATAAAAAATATAAACATTACAAAAAAATGTAAAATAAATTTATTTAAGTTCTTCGAACTGATGAAAAATATAAAAGTAAAATTTCAAAATAAAAATATGTTATTTATTTATGCATTAAAAGTAACTAAAAATCATAAAAATTAGAATGCACTTAAAAATTCATGAAATTTATTCCAAGTGGTCCTCTAACTCATACAAGCACAAGAAAATTTTTTTAAGGACAGAAAACATATTTGATTAATTAAATTAATTAATATTAAAAATTTATAATTATGGACCAAAGTAATTATAAAAAAATAAAATAAAAATTAGAAAAAATTAAATTCTCCTCTGATATTTCAATTAACCCATGGGTATTAGGCCAAAAAACTTTCATGGTCACTTGGATTAAACTATCCCTAGGGGTAAAATTGTAATTTTAGAACTTTGTACTCTAATTAAGATTTAGGTTAAACCAGAGGATAAAAGGGTAATATTTATGATAATTAATCATCTGAAATGATTGGATCACAAGGGTAAAATGGTAGAAAGCAATTCGTATCATTTTCTACCAAAAGGGCATAATTGTAACTTTTCAAATTGATGAAAATTGGAAGATAATTGAGTTTGGATGATTCAAGTGTGAGTGGGCACAAGTTAAAAAGTCAATAATTCACTTATTTGAGACCTCAAACCAATGGTTTAACATAATTTGACCTTTCAATAAGAATCAAAGGAATTAAAAGCTTGATAGTGAGCTAGGATTTATCTAAAACCACTTAAAGGGATTAGAAACTAAGGAACATAACTTATCACAAGTATACTAAAACACTACAAGCTCAAGTTCAATTAAAAAGAAGAATAAAGTTCTCTTAAGTGATAAAGCTTACCCTTAGGGGTGACTACCCATATAAATCTTTGACAAAACATCAAAGAAATGACTACTTGCCCTACTCACAGGTTAATCGAAACATGAAAATTGAGCACAATTCAAAACACTGAAGTGAAACTTAAACTTAACTAGGGTTGGTCAATTCAAAAATATAGTAAAAACCAAATGAACTTGAATAGTTCAGGAGATTCTAAAGTTGTTTAGGGTCCTTCCCCGATCACCTTTATAAGATTTTGGACATTTCAAAGGACATTTGGGTTTTCTTAAATTAATTAAAGAAAATCATTCTCAAATCTTTAGGGATCCACCAACATATGATTAAGGATCCTTTTAAATTAAATCACTAATGAAAACCTCGTCACTACTTATCCTACAGTAAAACCTAATGCTTAAGGTTATGGGTCTTGAATATGGTATTCAAATCCTTATAGGCATCTGAGAATATTTTAATGTCACATATGGATCATTGGCCTTTTGTAAGTTAGAGATTTGAGTAGCGAGGGCGATGACGATAATGCTTATGTGTGTAAGAGAGGAATATTAGAATAGCATCTCCTACCTCAACGACCTTCAAGAAGGGGATAGGACCGATGATTCTATTCCCCAACTTTTGGCAAGAAGTTTCTCTATTGTTTTCTTAGGCTGTCGATAGTTCTAGTTTGATTGAGGTGATCAACTTGTGGACCATCCAATTTTACCAAAACATTTGCACAGACACACACACACACACACAACATAACAAAAATATATTTTCCTGCAACAACACTGCTTTTGACTGCTAAGTAAGTTCTACATGCATGAAAATTTAAATAATTTTTGGATGTTACCCCCTAAAGGTCCACATGTTAATCATTTTAATTAAGGCTAGAAATTGCCATCCTTAGGTTTTCTTGGTTGGTAGCTCCTATCCAAAGTTGGGATTATAAAGCACACATCCTAGCTCTGAGCCCCATATTTACTAAATTCTTACATTTGGCCCTGATCTTCTATATGTGGCAACGAGTTTTGTTTTACTCGATTCATGTTTTCTTACGATTTACTTATGTTTTTCTTATGCCAAATTTTTTTATGGTTTTCTTAAATTTCCTGCATTTGCTTAAATTTCATGCACATTATCATATTATGTTTATCGTACTAGCCTTGCAGCAAAATCAAGAATTCCATGTACACATGTTTATTTTTACATTTACTACACTTTATCATGTTTTACTGTCCTTTTTAATTCTATATACTTGCAAAGCCAGTTAGAATAAGAGAACCGTAGACTGATTTTTTAGGAGATACATTGCGACATGCCACGAAACCCAACATTAATTGCATGCTCACACTAAATCCTAAACCTGAAATCATTGCATCAAGAACAAGCTACAAACAGATGAAGGACTTTCTCTGATGAATCAAGACTCGATATGAAATATAATCTACATCAGCAAAACCATTCCTTAGACTTATATGACATATCCATAGGATTTCGAGGTTGTCTGCATAGTGTGACATAAATGTTCACCTTATCTTTAGGTTTTTGCACAATCATATTTTGCAATATAAACCCCAACTCTCTTAAACTTTTGAGGTCATCGTCTGATGCGACATAAATCTTCCTAACTTTCAGGCTATTTGCACAATCTTATATCATGCGAATGTAAGCTCTAAATAATAAATTAACAAGATTTAAACATCAAATAATATCACATTCAAAATTGAATCCAAACAATAGGATAGTTTGGGAAGTCATTAAGGTACTCCTCAAAATCTATGACGTCCCCTACCTTCTTTTTTCTTTTGACTCTGAAAATAACTGTTCCTATTTGCTCATTTCCCACTTGATTTTCCCTATGTCCAACCCTGACAACCTGAACCTTGAAATCTTGAAGACAAAAACTTTTGATCATTTTTTAGAGTTTTCTTAAGTTACTTCGGTCATTTAGGATGCAACTAACTATAGGGGTTGCCTCTATTGGGAACTAAAAAATCCATGTAATATAAACTTTATCTAATCTTTATATTAGATAGGAGAACTTGTCGGTCATGCACAAAAGGTTCACATACCAAACGAATGTGTTAAACTATTTAGTTTATATAATTGAGCAAACTGTCAAGTAATATGTCTATCTCTCAGGACAGTGTATTGTTTGTGGTGTCGTGCTCGATTACTTAAACTATTAGATATATAGGGTTAGTTTGGTCCCTTTTTTTCTAAACTATTTTCAAAATCAAAATTATACATCAAATAAAAAAAAAATTATTTCCAAAATAACGAGCGACAGTGACATGCAGGCAAATGTTAAAGTTTAGGTTTTAAATTGATAAATGCATATAAATTGAGGTTTAAACTCCAATGTCTCATTTTTGCATGAGAAATACTTAAACTCCAATATCACATATGCATATAAATCCATTAGAATTAATTAACTATTTTATATATGTAAATATAAAAGCATAAATAAAAGTTTATAAGATTTAAACTTTATATATGCAAATAGAAAGCTTAAAGATTAGATATGTGAATATGTTGAAATTGAATGTTACATGTGCATACATGAAAAACCCTAAATGACATGTAAGAAGGTTGAGTGTTAGGCGTGAACATAGATTTAAGAATTGAGCTGTGTTTAAGCAAATCCTTTATGGATTTATATAGGCGACACCTAAACTTTCATACTTTCAACTCTAATATCTTGTTGATGATTGTATGCATGAAAAAAATATGTTTAATAAATAAATATTTTTGAGGTGATGTTTAAAATTTGGATTTTATGTATGTAACAAAAAAAAGTTTAAGTTTTAAATCTATGAATATATAAAAATCAAGTGGCATTCATGGAGAGTTAGAAAACCAAAGAATTTAGTAAAACCCATAAGAAAAAACTTAAACCTCAAATTCTTCTATTGACCAAAAAGCTAGAAAATTTAATGAAATAATATTCAAGTACCCCACCATTAATTAAGATTTCACTAGCATAAACAATGAAAATCACAACTTGATAGATCAACTGTAGCCGCCGGGCTAGCCAATTTAAAAATAAAACCCAGATCCATACGCACCGTTAAAATAATCTAAGTTTAAAAGCCTAATTTAGATTACTAGACACCCTTAATTAGTGCTAAGGACAATGACATATAAAATCTTAAGCCTATAAGTCCCTTTGACTATGTTGGTGTCGTAGGATGAAGTAACCCATACTTACTAATAAAAGCACCTCTAACAACTTGATAACTAAGAAGGATTACACTAGTCATTGTTATGGTAATAGTGAACATCTCTGACTATTTGGCTGGTAAATATACTAAAGCTACCAATGAACTCAAGATGATAGAAAATTGTGGGTATTTTGACTGGGGACGACATACCTGAATTTAGATTAGTTACCTTTTTAGTTTTTTTATTGAGTTTATAGTTACCTTAGGGTTAGACATTCAACTTCTATCTTAAAATCAACTAAAATCTTTCACTAATACCTTTCAACTAAAACCTCTAAACTCAAAATTTTCAATTCCAAGCTTTCAACTCAAACTTTTCAAATCAAACAAATCAAATGAAAATTTTCAATTCAAGCTTTTAAATCAAATTTTTTCAACTCAAATCTTTCAAATTAAACCTTTCAAGGCAAAGTTTTTAAATATAATTAATTCTTCCCAAATTTGATAAAATCCAATCCATTCCAAATTCCTTTTTGACTTCATCCTAATTCTATCTAACATAATTCTCTCAATGATTTCCTAATTTCAATCTCTAATGTATACTTTCTTCTGATACTTGGTTAATTACATTCTTCTGCATTTCCATGACACATCGACATTGGACTATAAGACGCCATTCTTGGATTCCAAAAATATACATCTCCTAATCTTGAATCTATCTATTGAAAATATTATAACATTAAACCCATAATAATGATCCTGACAATATGTGTGTGCTTCATGTGTAATTACTTCAACTTCAATTCCAGACAATGACGCCAAAAATTTCACTCCCACTGCCCATGTGCGCTTGCACCTTAATTCTCGACTAAGTGTCATTTAACAAATAATTCTCATTTTTCTCCACAATTCAAATTTTCACCCTAGGGATACTACGCAAGTGCACCTATTGTTCAAATAATATAGAGATTTCTTTAAAAAACTATGAGTATCGATCCTACAAGGAAATGTGTTAATTCATAACGACTTCAATAAAAGTTATAGTCTATAATAACTCATCTTAGCCTGAAATTTCTAAAAAGTTTGATTTTCCTAAATTCACTACTTCACTCTTAAATTAAAGTTAACTAAATTAAATAAAAACCTAATCTACGTAGGCTGGTTGAATTTTGGGAAGTTCTTAATCTACGTAGGCTGGTTGAATTTTGGGAAGTTCTTATATACTCAAAATCTCTTCCCTCTTGCAATGAAGCTAATGACATAAGCACTAGAAGAATTTATATAATTATGTAATAATTTTTGTGCCAACAAGAAACATATGTCCATCTACCCTCTTCTGAGTGTATATATAAGCTTAATATTCTATTAGGCTTAAACAACTAGCAGAGATGTGAAGGCGGTTAAAAGGCCTTACAACTCATGATATGAAACCCATTCACTTACATCAATTGTCACTTAGAAGATCCAAATAGAAAAATATCATGAAGTATATTTCCTTTAAAAGTTGCATCGCTCCTAACTACTTTATCATAGTTAACCGAACATTGTGAGTGCATCCAAGTTGTGAAGTCGTCGCTCTTCCGGCTCTTAGACTCAACATACAAAAGATTTCAACATAACCTATGACCAGTATGTTATGTCAATAAAGAAACAGAGATTTTACACATCACATGGAAACTAAAATTATTATATTATAAAATAAATTTTCTTATACCCACTACTTCATAACAAGAGGAAAGAGTAAGGAAAATCATTCACTAAGCATGTAGAAAATACAAGGACTATTTATTGTAAATGGTATTGAAATCATACAACCATATTGCAGTAATTCAAAGCAAATACAAAAAGAGTATAAGACTTATCTTTATGGAAGATTCATGTCTTCCTTGAACAACAAATAGTAATCCCTTAGACTCCTCTCCAATCTTTAAAATATAAATACAAGAAATGAAGAAATCTCACAATTCCTCCCTTTCTCTCTTCTTCCTAAGTTCCAAGAGTCACTAAGAACTCCAAAAGACACTTCCTAAACAAAGATACACCAATTCCCCCTTACGATAACCCTCGAAATCCTTAAGAGTCACTTCAGATGCTCCTCAAAATTTGTCCAAATACATTGCATTTTAAAAAATCCGATTCTAGCGCCTATGCGCTCAATCGTGGCGCTTAGGCCCCAATCTTCTAGAAGTGCAGGATAATTGCCCGGCTCCTAGGTGCTAGTCCTGACGCCATGGCGCTGGGCTCTCTGTTTCCACGTATAGGGTCTAGCGCTTAGGCGCCAGTTCACTTTGTGTTCTTTTGCTCCATTTGACCCTGTTTTGCTCCGTTGCCCCTTTTTCTCCAATTGATTGACATATTGTACTTATAATCAAAAACACATTTCTTTAAAGCGCAATATGAATAAAAATAAGCATTTAAAAAGATATAGAAAATAACACATTTTCAGGCATATCAAATAACTAGCCTCAAAATTGTAAATATTGAAGGCTAAAACTTTAATAAAGAGTTTTCTTAAGAGTTTAAAACTAATGAGAAGTAATTAAATATAAGGGTTTTCCTTTGTAGGGATACTAGATCACAAAATAAAATAATTCCTTACCTTATACCTGCAAGCTAAGGGAAAAATCTCTAGTTAATGTGGACCCATAAATCTTAAGGATTTTCATCATTCAAATGATTATATTCATTTGAAGATAATATTTTTGTCTCTCAATGTAGTATATTATTTTTTAAATGACATATTTGATTGTTTAAATTAAAATCATTCAAGTCATGCTTTTTATGAGTAAAAATCAAGTGCCTCATTTAAATAAAAATCATTCAATTTGGAAAGGGGTACTTGTAAGGGACCATTATAGTTTTTTATTTCCATTATAGTGAATCAAATGGAAGACTAATAAAAAAACCACAATGTTTGTGTCAATGTATGAGTCACCACCATTTAGTAGAAAAAGCCAAACCAATTTTACTATTATTTTTTGTGTGCTAATAAGATATATGAATTAAATATGTATCATAGAATTAGTATGAATAATTTGTTTAGCCATATTATGGTTGAGAAGTGGTTGAGTCTATTTATGCTAGTGAACTTCTCAAGGTGTTATGGGGATTTCTTTTTTATTTATTTGATTGGATAGATATGATTCTTTTATTTGAGATTAGATTGGTGTGTCTAAATTCGAGTTTTTTTCACATTTATTTATATAATATATAACTCCTTAATAATAGATCAAAATTTTCTCAATTTTCTTAACCTGATAAATAATATAATACTGACGACCTACAATTGAAATTATGGGAAGTTTAATATGATTGCATTTGCCCCCTCTCTTCATTAACAAAACGGTTAAAACCCAAATTGTTTTGAGATTACTAATTCTTTGATCATCGTCTTATTGGTAATTTTTTGGTCCTATAAATTCCTTTGATCTATATTAATCGTTTTCTATTTAAGAAAAATATTTATTTTCAAGGTAAAAAAGCGCTTCACTTCAAATAATTAGTCAAAAGGAAGACAATTCATTAAATAACACGAATTATCTCAAAAGATAAGTCATCCACAACCTCTTATGTCACAATTTCTTAAAACGAGTATTTATGAATAAACTACTTGCAGGAGGGGGCATCTCCGTAGTAGTGCCAATCCTTTGCTTGTTACATAACGTAAAATAAATAAATAAACAAATTAGTTTAATGTAGCAATGATCATCTTAAATTTTCAATGTGAAGTGTTAAATGTAAAGATTAAGTTATTTGTTACATATTGCATGCAAGACCAAATTTAATTTTCTTAGAATTTTTTGTCAACAAATATCTGACTCACATTTCAGATCTGTCCATCAATCATCAACCTTTTTCAAATTAAATTTTTTAGTACCATCAGTTGTTATGTACCAAGAACTCATTACATCATATGGTGCTGCTGTAATTGTCACATATTTTTTAGTCTAAATTATGAAATAAGAGTCAACATATATGAAAATCATACATCTCATAAACCAGTCATTATGATCTTAATCAACATCTCAAATGCTATTTTTTTATGGCGCATGAACCAAATGAACATATCAAAGTTTGGTCAGATACACCATTGATTCTGCTTGTTTTTGGATTAGAAATAAAAAAATATTAATGAATATTCTTAAATTTTAGTAAGTGGGTGTATCTTGAAACAGTGATAGTGCATGGGAGATGAAATCTAAGTCTATTAATTAGTTGAGTCAATTTGATAGGGGTTTTGTGCTCGTGTTTGACATTGTATGCTGCAGATAGATGTCCCAACGAGCATATGAGAGACTTGGGGTATAGTGGGGCTGTGCATTTAAGTTAATGTCCGTTGGTAATTTTTATTCAGTTGTTTACAAAAGTCATATCTGACTCATTAATTAATGAGTCAAATATAATTTTTTTAACTTGATCTTATAGATATAAAATATTTAGACTTTTCCTTTAATAAACATAATATAAATGGATTTTTGTTCATTTTTGAAGTTGTATATATATATATATATATNCGGTAGGTGGGCTCTACTAGGGTTTCGCTCAATGGCGATTCTCGGAGGTGACTCCCCGATTTCTCTCTTTCTCTCTGTCTCCCGCAATGACGTTTTCATGCCCTCGCAGCTTTCTCGACGACGCTCACTCCCAATCGTCCTCCTGTCGACGTCGCTCGCTCGCTTCGTCTCTCCCCACCCGAAGTCAACGACGCTCGCTCGCAGCTCCTCGTTAGTCGCGCGGCTTGCGTCGTCTCTCTCGTACTCGACGACGCCTCTGTCGCCCTACTTGACAGAGTCTGCTCGCCTTTTTCTAGCGGCTCGCCTGGCTGCTTTGAAGATGACCTCGACGATCTGTTCCATGCCACTGCACTTGCCGACGACTTTCCTATTCCTACTCGTGCTTCTCTTTCAAACTCAGAGTCTGGTTTCCGCATTGGCAAGTCTTTTAATGTTCCACAATCTTTCCACGAGGCTCTTGAATGCGGTGGTGATCACACTTTTATTAAAAAATTTGATAAAAAAATGGGAAGCCTGCTCTTATTCTCACTAAGGTTAAAACCAATAATCTCGTGTCTTCTTAGTGTTTTTCTCCAGTGGGAAAATTCTTTTATGTTCACCCAAAACTTGAGATCATTCAAAAAGATTTTGATGCTATGAAGCTATTGGACAGTTAAAATATTGGCTTACTTGAAGGTCAACATATACTTATTCAACAAATGAAAATAGGAGACATTGTAATTTATCAGTGTTATTTAATATAGTTTTACCTTTCTATTTTTCTAATTTCCAACCTCCAATAACTTTTAATGCTAACTATTCCAATATTAAATCATACTAGAATGCTTGTTAACTACACGTAAAATCCTAAAAAATAAGAAAAAATTATTGTGAAAACTGAGAAAATGGAATGCGAGTAGATTTGAATGCAAGGCAAAGAGAAAATAACAATACTCAACTCATCATGACCACATGTCCTCCACAGATGAAACGTGATCGTACGAGGAAAAAAAAAAGGTAAAAGATGCCAAACTCATGTGACATGAAAGAAATCCATCAAGGGAAAAATAGAAAACTATGAAAGTTAATGGCACTCTAGTTATATATAGGTATATAGATTACATTGGTTGAATTTAAAAAGTGGTCCAAATGTTCTTTTTCTTAATTATGATATATACCTAAAAGAAAAAACCTGCATCAACACAATCACATTATGGACAAAAACTCACCTACTTATATTGGATTTCAACACTCTTAAAACAAATAATAAAAATTTAACATATATTTATACTTTATTTACAAACATCTGTAGGTAAATTTTATCATGAAAACCAGAAGGTGAATGTTTTAGATAGTTGTGAACTATAAAATCTAGGCTAAGAAAAGATTGTCAAGACAAAGCAAGAGAAGCATCCATTGAAAAAAGTTAATCTTAACATTCAACCAAGACTATAAAATGCAACAATAAAATGTTTAGACATGAGCTAAGTTGAAGGATTAAAAGAGAGACTAAAGATAATAAGGCTATTACATAAAAAAGAATTAATTCAAAAAATAGTCACCGGGAATTGGATGGAAATATAAGACTACATGGAAATCCTCCCTCCCTCCACCTCAAAAAGTTTGATAAGACTCTAAAACTTCCTAATTTGCAATTCATTAATTTTCATCTCCTTAATGCAAAATTATTTCCCTTATGCTTCATTTATACACCATACTTTCATCACTAATCTCATATTTAATAAAATTTGAGTACAGTATGGAAAATTAAAAAACTAAATTTCATCGTATTATAATAGGCCAAGCAATGCATTCTGCAAGAATCCAATTTACTGATGGTTTCAATTTATATTCAATTTCATAATATAGGTTAAATCCATAACCAAGATTAGCTTCTACATGTGTTTAACATCAACACCCCTTTTTGCATCTCGGAAAGAGATTCTCATTTTCATCACTTCTAGATCAAATATATGACAGTTTAATATCGAATCAAAACTAGCAATAGTTTAAGTACTATCATGGCATAGCTTTTTACGTGCAATTTGTGAAAAATAAATTGGGAAAAACAAAACATCCTCTGAGCCTAATGAGACCATTGAATCTTCCATTGTAAAAAGATTACAAAGACCATGTTAACCATAAAATTAAAATACAAATGACCAAAGTAGTAGATGACTTTCCAAAGAAGACTAAATTCTCTAAACTAGTAATATTCCTCTACTAGGCATGATCTCTATGGCAAGGGGGCATTTCTCGAGGTTAAGGAAGACGATTCTTAAAAAGTATCAAATCAATGCTTAAGAAAGAAGGATAGAAATTCAGCCACCTTACACCAAACCCAATATATGGATTATAATATCAAACCAATGCTAGCACTACATCTTTTCTTTTTACAGATCAAGGGTTATCATAGCAGCATAAATTCTTGCCTATAGGTTATCAGAAATTAAATGAGAAAAACAAAAAACAACCCCCATTAAAGCCTAGTGAGCCATTGTCTAAAGAAATCTCCATCATTATTGAATTTAAAATAAAAAATGAAACAACAAAGGTCCTAATGACTCTGCAAAAGACATCAAATTGTCTAAAACAAAAGAATATTCCACCATGGCAAGTTCAAAGACCATTTCCATTGCAGACAAGATCCAAATTAGCCACAACAAGAAACGATAAAGTCCTATAAAAAATTATAAGCCAAAAGAAAAGAAATTTAAGAAAGAGAAGAAGTAAAGAAAAAGACTACTGCTTCTACTGACTGATCAAACGTCATTCACACCAAGACTGTTGAATAGTACCCTAAAAGGGGCCAATGCAAGGAGGCCAAAAAAAAGCTAAAAATAACCAAAAAATGAAAATACAGTGGATGTGATAGCTGTGGAGAAGGTTGAAATCTTATCATGGATGGCACAAGAGAATGACAACATTTCAATCTAAAGTTGTAGAGAAAAAAAATCTAATATTAAATTTAGGAAAATTTACATACGCACAAGTATTTAATATATTTACATATCAAACACCTAAAGTTAAAACATTTACATAAATAATACTTTAAAGTCATAATCACAACAAAACATATACATGAAGAAAAAAATGTTTTTTTTACTTTAACAAAGTTAGTATTAGTGATATTTTAAATGTAATATTAAGGATTTGAGAACTATATAAATAAATATTAAAATTTGGGTTTAAGATATGTAAATGTTGGCATCAATTTTTGATGTCTTGAGTGTAAAATGTCCACCTGTATGACTCGGGATAGTCTACGGCCCGACCGTAATATCAGATAGTTCAGACACCCACCCGGGACCTTTCGGCGTGTGTTGAGGGGCACATAGCCAAGGTCATTCTGCTAGGCTAGGGCTTTTACTTAAGTGAAGGTGGGTCGGCATTTGGCACGTCGGACGACTCTGATCGAGCCAACGAATATTATGTGACGCGTCGCGCGCAATTTTGGCTCGAATTGGCATGATTTCTTGACGAAGTGGTACAGATGACCCCGGATGATAAAACAGATTCACCAGTGTATCCAGAACGTCGATTCACTTACAAAGGATGTCCACTTCGCTACGGCTTCGCGGGCGGGATAAAAATATGTGAATTATTGTTTTGGGCACGACCCCGAATGACGAAATGGACTGCGTCAACGCGTCCAGAACGTCGACTTTAGCCAGGAAGAACATCCACTTCGCCGCGAGGACGTGTACGGGTGAAGAATATGTGAACGATAATTATAATAATATAAAAACTCACGCACACCTCTCCCCTTATCTCCCAATCGCGACACCCGCCACTAGTCTGATTCGTGAACCCTAATTCGCGAGCCGTCGCGCCTTACTCCTCAACCGTCGGCGAGCCTCAACCCCGACACTGATAAGTTTGCCCGGTTCCCCTCTCTTCCTCCTTGCTGAGGGTTCCTCACGATGCCGAGCTCCGCAATGTCGCGTCCTCCTCCGACGCCAGCGATCAGAACCGGTGTCGATACTCCTCTCCGAGCTCCTCCAGCAGCCATAGGCCGACCGCCTCTCCCTCTTCCTTTTCTTCTTCTCTTCTTGGTCGTACGCAGATCCGCCGGCCCCTCCAACTCTGACGTCGAGATCCCGCCATTTGCCGAACCTCCTCCTCGCCGACCTCTTTGCCTCGTCGGCGTCGTATGTACGCCAGAGAAAATCAACGAAGAAAACGTCGGATTTTGGGCTCTCCTATGCGTCTCTTTCGCTCCCGGGCGCACCGCCGGTGATCTAACTCCTTTACCTCATTGTCTTACCGTCCTGGCGGCCAGATACTTTACCAGAGTACTTCGACGTCGCCGGACAGCGAGTGTTGCCGCTGTTCGAGGCGCCTGCGTCTTTTCCCCGTGGGTTCCCCTCCTTTGTCGTCATCGAACAACCTCCCTTGCAAAGATATATTTTTTATGACATATTTTTATATGCTAAATTATTATTTTTTGGGTACTTTTAATACTTCACAGTCTCCTATGTTTTTGTTATCTTGTGCACGTTCTACGAGGCATAATAAAGTATGGATCGGACGCAAGCGAGCTTGGAGCAAGCAAAGAAAACGTGTCTGCAACCGTCACGGTGGTGAGATTCCCTACCCCCTAGCCAGCTTTAGGAATAGTGGAATCTAGGCATGTGGGTTCGATCGCCCACACGAGGTCAGTGCGCCGGCGTGGGTCGGCGCAACGTGCCTGCGTGATGGATCGTTGGTTTTCCTAGAGCTAGCCTTTACGTTAGGATTTCCCGTGCGTAACCAACAACCTTCGTAAAGCCAAGTGTCTCCCATTTGTTGTGAGTCTTAGCACAAGTCCTGATGGGTTGGAGTCTCTCACTCCCATTGCTTTGGATTCCCCAGCTTTACTTGGAGAAGTTGGGAGGTCGGACTTGACAAAGTTAGAGAAGCTTTAGAGCTGGCTCGCTTTGCAAAGTCTGGAAGAGTTCGCAAAATAGAAAAACTTTGTAACTATCATATTTCGCGACGCCGTGGAGAGTTTCCCCCTCGGAGATTCGGGAAGAAACTCCCCACATTTCCTCACCAAAGCAAGAGGCGGCGGTGCCTCACATCCAAGGGTTTAAAACTTAGGTCTCCTAGGTAAGGTCGTTAGCACGAGCCCGGTTTGCCACCTGCATGTTGATTTGCTGCATATTGCATTTTTGTTTGGTGCATGTTGCATTTCACTTAGCTCCAATCGGCCGCTCTGGCCCGGTGAGCATCTCACTTCACTTTATAAACCGCTCTGGTCCGTCGAGCATCTCACTTCGCTTTGACCGGCAGCTCTGACCCGGCGAGCATATCACTTCGCTCTGATTGACCGCCCCGGCCAGACGAGCATCTCACTTTGGGTTCGACCGGTCGACCGATCACTTTGATTCGACCGACAACCACTGTTCAGTCGATCGAGCACTTGCATGTCTGTATGCTTCTACATCTTATTGTCTTTTTGTTTGCATCATATCACATGTTTGTCTGCTTGCATGTTGCATCTTGTATGTATTAACTTGCATGATCATTACCATTTGCTTGCGTTGCACTTATTCGGGTCGTTGTCACCACAACACGCCTACACCTTCGGTCATTGCCGCCTTGACACACCTTCAGATCACTGCCGCTACGGCACGCCCATCTCTTTTGGTCACTACCCCCTCGGCACACCTTCGGGCCGCTGCCACTATGACACGCCTATCACTTTTGGTCACTGTCGCCTCGACACACCTTTCTTCGAGCCGCTGCCACCACAGCACGCCCACCCTTCGGGTTACTTCCGCTACGGCACAACCATTTGATCGGGCCGCTGCCTCCACGGCATGCCCATCTTTTCCTGAGTCACTGCCCGCACGGTACACTCAACACTTTTGTCATATGATTGTCTATATTTGCATTTGCATGTTTGCATGGATGGCGAGTCAGACTTGTTAGGAGAGTGACCCCGTGTCGATCGCGATGCCTTAACGAGCATCGCTTCTGGGTTGATCCCAGTGAGCAATGCGAGTTAAGTCATCGGGATTGACACGAGCATGATTGTGCTAAAGATCTAATAAATCTAACTCATGACACCCTTTAAATCTATCGGATCTTTAGGATGGGGTCGTTATGGTGATCACGTCTAAGTCATATCACACATATACCCCGCACTTAGATACTAAGTTGGCGCACTTTTCGTTAGATGGTGTGCTAGACTAGGATTTATGGTGCTAGGTAATCTTTTTGATGTCTAACTATTATTCTTTGTTGGAATGGTTGCCCTAACCAGATGTCTTTCTTTAGCATTATGTTTGTGGTGTGACTCCATGCCGCATATGTGTGGTAGTGTGTTAGGGTGTTCTTCTGCAGGGAGTCATGTCTGTTTATATGAACACACACAGATACCGTTATGAGGGAGCAAGTAAAGATTTCTAACAATTTACTTACAGGTGTTATTTAGCTCCCCACTTTTAAGGCATGGCTCATGATACGTTATTTGCATGTGAGTTTTCCCGTTGACACTTGTTTTCATGCAGTATTGAGTTTTTTCTTTTCTCTATATACTTTTAGATTCTAAGAGAGTCCTGTAGCAAAAATAAGATGCGGGCACGGGATTCGAGACATTAGCGCGGGAACCACGTGGAGGAGACCAGGAGCAGATGCTCGTGCCCAGTATCTTAATTCAGTATTTTATATTGATGTATAAAATTAGGATTGGGCATGTATATACGAAGTCCGGTCGTCTTCTTCTTTTCTGGGATATGTTGCCGACACAGCGACACCGACCTATTTATTATTTTATTTGGCTTGTTTGGATTTTTGCATCATGTTGTATGTCTGCACTTGCAAGTGTTTTCCTTATTTCTTTCTGTGGTTTATCTGGAATTTCACGATATAATCTAGGCTCATTAAGGATCCTAAAATTGTAATTTTCTACAAAATCCTAAATAAAATATTAAAGATGATTAAAATTTAGAATTAAAATATTCAGAATTTAAAAATTATAACTTTTACTTTTCTGTTTGTATTAATAAGACATCCACAACACTTAAGAACCGCTCTAGATAACTGCATTCATATTTGCATGTCCCGAGGAGGAGCCCTCGTGCTTCTTCAACTTAACTGGTTCAGCATACCTAGGTGGTTGTCTAGTGCGCCTAGGGTGTTAGAAGACTCCCCGACCCAGACGGGGTATAATTCTTTTTGTTTGGAGTGTTTCCAGCTTTATAGCTGAACCTCCACTTTCTTTTCTTTCCTGAGGCATCTTTGCCACTTCGACATGTATAAGTTCCACCTCTTGGAGCTCCAACTTATAGTCATAGGTTAGAGTTTATTTCCTCTAACCATAAGGCTACCGAGATCTCCCGTGGACGACGCAATTCACAGATTGCTGACCGGGGATTTCAGGGCGTGTTGAGTCGACTAATTTCACGACTAGGTAGACTTTGGGTCCTAGTAGCTGTGTATGAGGGGTCTGTGGTATCCCGACCCAGTTACCTCTACCTTTTAGGATCACTTTACCTTCTTTTTGTTGAGTCCCTTTAAGCCCCGTCGCTCCTTAACTTTGTTGATATCACCTTGACGGCCCAATGCCTATGAGTTGCCGCCCATTTGGGATACGACGTTTTGTCCTTTGCCCTTTGGCCCGGACGTGCTGTGATGTGTTAGGATATCCCTGTCAAGATGATTTAGGTTATTTCGTGGGTCTCGTATGCCGATCAGCCGCTACCCATTTGGGATGTGAGAGACTCACTCTCTGCCCGTTTGCTTAGCACTAGTTTTGAAGCACAAAGACTGTTCCCACACGGAATAACCTTCCTTCGAGTACCTATTGCCCCAGATTCACGATAATCCAAGTGAAACTCTTTTTATCGAGAGTATTCTTGAGTACCCCCAAGATTTAATTAACAAAGTGGGATACGTCCCATTGAGAGTGCTCTTGACCCCATAACAAACACCTACACCAGACTTTCTGATTTTGGGGAGTGTACGTAGGCATTCTTCCGCGAATATTGATTTAAGGTGCTTCCCTCTGATCTTATTTTGGCGAACACTTTTAACCTATCCTTGTGAGGTTTACCGCACGTAAGCTCTCCACGTTTTGTGTTTTCTCTTGTTTGTCATTTTGTCGTATGTCCTTCTTTTCCTGTTCCTCTATTCTTCAGGTCGTTCACATGACCCGAAAGAGAGATTTATTCAGGAAAAGGAAGTATACGACGATCGACAGGTTGACGACTCCTTTTAAAATAAAAAAAAAAGAAAAACGACCGAAAACAGTAAATAGATAAGAATTGCATGGTATGTAAATCCCCTCAATTTTATTTTAAACCGTGCTGGTGGCAAAAAGTTTATTTCCTATACTCAACTTTAGGAATTAGGGCTATATACCACACAAACCCACACCACAGCCCTTAATCTTTCAGGTGTATTAAAAAAGATCAATACAATGTAAAAATTATCACCATTGGGCAAAACATTGATGATTTTAATTTAGTTCAATATGTGTATGTAATCCTAAAAATTTCTATAAGACAAATGAAGTTTGTAAAACTAGGAAATAAATATATACTTTATAGCAATAATTTGAAAACAACACAGCATGCGCAAAGTGATCAACCACCATAGCCACAGGATCTTTTTATCTCCATTAAACACCAGCCATCCATTCCAAGAGCTCAAGAGATGAGTCAAATAAGAAAGGAGCATTCAAAAGGAAGGTTTGAAAAAGAAAACCTCTTAACAACTCAATAAAGAGCAAAATAAGAAACCGCCTCGCTAGCCCATGAAATAGTCAAAGAGACTAGTACCTTGCCAATCTAGGCAAGGCTTTGAGATGAAACAGCACTATAAACCAATCCAACACAAGTGACACATTAATAGTATAATCACAGCTCTAAGCATTTATAGAAGCAAATGAAAATAAAAAAGAGAGCCATGATCTAAGTGGCAAAAATATCAAATTTGTTGAGATTATTGCAAGCACAAAAGCAAGCCTAAGCCCAAAGGTTAATTTGGTACCATAAAAGCTACAAGGGTTACGAGGCAACAAGAACAATAGAATTCAAATGCAAAATTCTAATTTAAATTTGTACAAGGCCAATTCCTGCTTAAAAGGAAAATAAGGAAAAATCTGAAGGAGGGAGAATTACTTTTTATATTTCAATCAATAATTCATTGAAATTCAGATAACTTCGCAAGATCTAGATAGCTTTATATAAATAAGTTAAGAATCAACAAATAATGATTTGTTTTATCTGATAATTTAACTTTCAAGCATGATAAGATAAAAACTAGTTATTATTTTTTATGTTTCTCATAAGTTTTGGATTCTTATAAATAACTAGTTATAACTAGGATTTCCTGAATTAAGAAATACAAGATAATTATCTTGTATCCATAGTCTTACAATCATCATTTCCTATATTAGTCAACTGCGTCAAAGCCTCTCTCCACTTTCATCTTGTGTCCACTTTGCCAACATACATCTCTCTCTCTCTCTCTCTCTCTCTCTCTCTCTCTCACACACACACACACACACACACTCTCTACTTACCCAAGAAATACAGAAGAGAAGGAAACTATCCAAGAAATATAAGAGAAAAGAGAATATTAGAGCATCGAAAGAAGCAAAAAGGCGTTCCAAATAAAAGAAAGAAGAATAAGACAAGTAATAGGGAAAATAAAAGAGACTATCACATTACTTAAACATCAAGAGAATTATAAGAGGTTTGTTAAGACTCTAAATTACAATAGTTTTTAATTCATTAACCTTCAACTCATTGGCGTATCATCTCCATTAACATTAATCTATATTTGTTTAATTCAATTATATAATAGATAGCCTAAGATTACGATTTACAATCATAAAACCCCCCACCTACAACATTCTACAAGAATCATTAACTTATTAGTGCCCTCCAAATTAATAATTTTAACCTAGGTCAATTTCATAACTGAGATCAACTTATAGTTGTGCTTTATTGTTTTAAGCCAAAAACTTTTAACACTATACAAAACCCCTTTTATGCATCAAGGATTGTAAAGAAATAGTTTACACAATCATTCTCTTCAATCTTGATTTTTACATTTAGAATCTAATATGAGGACAAAAATGGTGCAAGATTATTTTTTCCAGGTCAGAATGAGGAATAATAAAGAAATCAGAAGTGAGTCAAATAAGGCAATAAATGGTCATATTATGATTTCCACTCTCCATTTTATAATGCATAAAAAATGTCGGGAATAATCCGCAAACCTATAATTGCAGACCAAATAGAATCAGCTGTTATCTGCCAGAAATCAAATACATGAGAGAAACTCCTAAACTATTGCTTAAAACTAAAAGCTACATCCGAATTGGAATGGTACATGCAACACAAAGTATTCAAAACATGCTAGTTGCTATGTCAAACTACCTGCAATCTAGCTCTCCTCTCTTCTTTGCGCTGGGCATGTGCAACATAAATAGGTTTGCTGCCAACCATTTTTCCATTCATCTCTGCAAGCTATATTAATGGGGACAAAGTATGAGATAAAACGCCATATTTATTTACTTAAAAAAAAAGTACTTACAGCACGAGAAGCTTCGTCAGGGGTTGAAAAGGCAACAAATCCTGAACCCCTACTGATACCATTAGGATCCCGCATGACCTGAAAATTAATGTTTGAGAATGCAGAATCCCGAGGATTGACTAGAATAATAATTTAATTTTCGTGCACCTTGTAAGAAGTAACTGTACCAAAAACGGAAAAAAGTTCCTTCAACTTCTCATCTCCAATGCTATCGTCCAAATTTTTTAAGTATAAGTTAGCCCCTTGATGCTTATCTGCAGTCTCCTTCATACTTTGTTCAAATCTCACTTTCAATTCTTGCTCCCTTTCAGCTTTCTTCTGTGCTCTGCCAATAAACCACTCCTTATCATCAAATTTCTTCCCATTAAGCTCCTGAACTGCCCGTGCAGCATCATCTGGATTCTCAAAATTAACAAATCCAAAGCACTTAGATTTACCATCAGCCTCTCTCATCACAACAACACTCGTCATTTTTCCATATTCTCCAAAAATTTCCGTTAAATCATCTTCGGTTGTGGAGTTGGAGAGATTTTTCACAAAGACGTTATTGAACTTTGTCTTAAACAAAGAATTCTCCCTTTCATGTTTACGAAGGAAAGGTCCAACGTAAACTTGTTTATCATTCAAAAGCATACCATTTAACTTTTCTATTGCGATTTGTGCAGCTTCCTCCCGATCGAACTGAACGAAACCATACCCTTTTGACTGTCCGGAAGGATCTGTAGCAATCTTACAGGAAAGAATGGTACCAAATGCAGAAAATGTTTCTTGAAGAGCTTTGTTATCTATTGCCTTATCCAGGTTCTGCAAAAAGAGCGGATGATCACTGATATGTTTAAGTGATAAAAAGGAGCACAACAATAAAAATAATATAATAGAGAAAAGCACGATTAAAAATACCAGAAAAAAACTCACATCTGTGTACCTTAATAAATATGTTAGCTGTCCCACTTTTTCGGGCACTAGGATCCCGATTTGAGTACATAATTCGAATAGGTTTATTATTAAGCGGGGTAAAATTCAGCACATCTAATGCCCTCATCGCTACAACCAATAAAAAGATAGGATTAGAAAAGAGTAGTCAAACTCATTGCATTTAGCAAAAGGATTTTGAGAATTTCTTTCAAAATAACAGAAAATTAGTAAAACAAAAAAGAATAAAAAATCTATTACAAAAGGGCATAAAAAATATAAATGAAAGGGAATAATGAGAATTTTAACAAAAGATAAATCAAATTCTATCATATAATTCAAAAATAAAAAGTCATATTAACTTAGGTTATGTTTGGGGCAACTGCAGCTTATCCAGTTTATCCAGATAAGCAGCTTATCTTGATAAGCTGCTGATCAGCAGTTTATCCAGATAAACTGACTGACTGTTTGGAAAACAACTGATTTGCAGTTGTTTCTACATAAATGACGATTATGCCCGTGCAGTAAAGTTGTTTATAATAGAAGTAACCCTAAACCCTAAATCTTAAAAGTAGCCCAACAAATCATCAAAAATTAACTGGATTTAACATCTTTCATGCCAAAAATTGTTCATGATTTACTAAATACAATTTGAATTAAACCCACTTGCAGCCAAACAACCCTAGAAAGTTACCAGGATTTAACTAGATTTAGCACCTATAATACCAAATAATTTTTTGGATTTAACCAACAAAAAATTTGATAAACCTGCATTTAGAGAACTTATTAAATGCTACTGGCAGCCAAAAATCTCGCACCATAGTCTAGCAAGCATCAAAGAACAAAATAAACCAAGACTAACTAGCAAATGACATTATTCTCGGCGTAAATCACAAATTAACTGCTATCTGAAATGAAAACCACACAAATTCAAATCCAAACCGAGCAATCCATCAAAAAGCTTAACTGAAACCTCCCTCGATGAGGACTTCTCCGGCGCAGGCACAGGCAAACCGCTAGAGGGCTGAAGAGGGCGAAGATGAGGAAAAGGTGCGGGGAGCAGAGGAGAGAGAAGATGAGGGCGCAGAGCTCGTCGAAGAGGCTCGCTCGCAGCTGGCTATCGCCGTCCATTTCACGAGCAAGAGGACGCAAGTTACCCCTATGGCACGGCTGAAGAATTGCAGGTTTCCTCCTTCAGCACGGGGAATTATCGCGAACTAGTAAACTGATACGCACACCGCATCTAATAGAAAAGGTACAAGCACGTATTCTGAAACGCACCTAAAACGCACTAATCAAACATCCGAACTGCGTTTTGAAACGCACAAGCAGCAAATAAGCTGCCCCAAACCGACCCTTAGTGACCCTAATATATATTCATCAAATAATTACTGACTGAAATTTGTATTTAACAAATTGCCTCTACTAAGCAACATAGTTTTATCTGTCTAATCATGCTTCTATAAGCCATTCCAGCTTACATAAGACATATTGTGAAATAGGTATTATTCAAAATTCCGTAAAGAAGTAATAATAAATCCATTGCATGATAAAAAAATTATAACCATCTTATTCTTGCATTAATAAAATGAGATCAGAAAAAATTCAGATAAACATCAGCTGGATAGGAAAACAAAATTTGCAGCAAGTTATTATCACTTTCAACCAAAAGACTAATTAAATTTACTTTCAAATCAACCACAACATCATACATTCAACTAATATGAATTAGCTACTTACGTAAACCAAAAGCCATGACAAAGTTATAAGTAGAAAAATCATATGGAACCATTAAAGTATGGAAAGAAGCCAGCTGTATTATTCTAAAAAAAATTAGCTTAAGCAAGAATGGTTAAACCGATTCAATTTGTTTTAATTATTTAGGCCAACCTGAAGACGAGAACAGAAAAATAAAATACCTCTTAATAACGCATAATTTTGGACTGTTTGACATATACAGAAGTCAGAGAGTTGAGAGCAAAAATTTTGTTGCATATATATTGGATACTACCACGAATGGACCCATTTGGCTGAAGTTTCAAATGAAAAGTTCAGAAACAAAGCCAAAGGAAAACCTTAGAAATGAAAGACATTCTACAGGTAAAAGTGCCCAATATTAACCATTCATCTTGTATTATTTATTTAAAAAACATTATACAGGAGAAGTATTTCAACACAGACATAACAGCAGCGCAATAGCATCAATCAGAGGTAATAACCAAGATATGTTATAGATCAAATTAAAATTAATAAATAATTAAAAAACATGTGAAAAATACTCATAATCAAATATCAGCCGTATTTGCATCTACAAAATTTGTCCAATATAAATTGTATTATTAATACAACATATTAGTATGTACCGTTTAAATTTTACACAAAAAATATTTCTAAAAATAGCACTAACTGTTAAATGGTATGCTTTTGATTTACATGGTAAGTGGATAAAACTAAAACAGATGTTGATTTTATAAATTGAATAATTCTTGTCCTCTAATTAAATAAACAATATTAAAAATCTTGACAGAACTCAATTTGAAATAACACTCTTTTATGTAAAGTTTTGAAAAGGGTAAATATCGCATCATAAGTCCCACACTTCTGAGCTGTGCTTCACATCAGTCCGAATTTTAAAAACCAGCCAATAAAGCGGCAAAGTCTCTTCACCTTAATTTTTGTCCTTCACAAAGGTCTTTTTTTTTTCTGAAAATATTAAACATTATGTTAACTAAGCTTAAGTGGCTTATTTTATCCTTACAAATTTGAATGGTATTCACCGAAATATATGAATTATAATATACCTTCATTTATAGTTAAATTGATCCCAATATGAAATTCAAATCTCAATGGAGGTTGTCATCTTAGCTTCATATCAATTTAAAGGATTACCTTTTCCTCATTGCCGATCCATCTAAACTAAGACAATTCGCATGAAAGCATCGCATTTCTAGAGATTTATAATAATTCATCCTTTAAAAAATTCACTTGAACACTTTTAAATTCACTTGAACACTTTTGATTGCATGATGGACATTTAAATGATAGGATCTTGGAAAATAGGTACTCTCACGAGTAAACTAGTGGAATTAATTGATATTATGATTCGTCAAAAAATAAATACCTTATAGATTCAATAAACTAAATTGATTGTAGAAAGGACAAAAGGAGATTAAGAGCTTATATTTTAAATTTTGATATTCATATAAGAGTAGCACTAAAAATGGTGTAGTGTAATTATGGATAAGAGTTTGAAAGATAATGCAATAAAAATTAATCGAATTGAAGATAGTAGTATAGTCCTTAAGATTATTGTTGATACTAAGATTTTCTGTTATAAATGTTTATGCTTCTCAAATAGGTTTAGATATAGATTCTAAAAAAAATTATGGAATGACCTAAAAGAATTAATACAAATAATGCCTCTTGAAAGAATTTTTATTGGAGGAGATTTAAATGGACATGTTGGTAAAGTGGTAAAAATTTTTAGAAATACTTATGGTGACTATGGTTTTGGAGTGATTAATGAAGAAAGTCTAACCATTTTAGATTTTGCTTCAGCGTATGATTTTGTTATTGCTAAAAATTTATTTAAGAAAAGAGATGAGTATATAATTACTTATAAAAATGAATCTAATAAAATACAATTTGATTATTTTCTTATGAGAAAGAAAAGATCGTCAAGAATGTAAAGATTGTAAGGTCATTCCAAGTGAAATTTTAAATACTCGCTATTGATTATTAGTTATGAATTTTAAGATGAAGAGTTATAAGATAAAAAATACTAGGAACCATTATCATAGAATTAGATGGGAGCACCTAAAAGACAAATAAAATTGTTTTTAAGAGTAAACTTCAAGATTTCAAGATTTTAGATGCTCGTGAAGAAGCAAATTCTATGTGGAATAAAGTAACAAACGCTATTAAACAAGTGGCAAGAGATGTACTTGGAGAGTCAAAAGAAAAATTTTCTACAAATAAAAATAGTTTGTGATGGAATAATAATGTGCAAGAAAAGATAAAATATAAGAAACTGTGTTCTAAAAATTGGTTTAAATGTAAAGACTTAGAGAATTGGAAAAAATATATGGTAGCCCGAGGAATTATAACAGAACAATTTGTGGCGCTAAAAATCATGTTTTTAGTGACCTTTATAATAGATTAGATACTAAAGAGAAGGAAAAATATATGTATAAACTAGCCAAACAAAAAGAGCAGTAAAGATGAAAACCAATATATGTTTCTCTTAGAAGTAGACATTCACCATAGGTGAAGGAACTATTTTGATAAATTTTTCAATGAAGTTTCTGAAAAAATATAATCGACTTTAGTGATCTTAATATCATTGATAATAATAAAATATTTTATGTTTACCGTCGCATTAGTAAAAAAAAATTGATGAGGCTTTAAAAAGAACCAAGGGTGGAAAATCAATAGGCCCTGATAATATCTCAATTGAAGTGTGGAAATATATAGGAGATGTGAGAGTTTCTTGACTTGCTAAAATTTTTAATAGTATTTTAAAATTGGAGAAAAATTATTTTGATCTCAATTTTTTTAGAATAAAAGGGATGCACAAGAGTGTGCAAATAATAGAGGAAGTTGATGTGCCATACTTTAAAATTATGAAAGAGGGTAATTGAACATAGATTAAGATGTGATACAAAAAATTTTCATAATCAGTTTGAATTTATGTCGAGCAGGTCTACTATAGAAGCTATAGATTATTGAGAGGTTTGATGGAGAAGCATAGAGAAATAAGGAGGATCTACATATGATTTTTATTAATTTAGAAAAAACTTGCAATAATGTTCCAAGAGAAGTCATTTGGAGAGTTCTAGAGAAGAAAGATGTTGATATGACTTATATAAAGTCAATAAAGATATACATACTAGAGCTGTTACTTGTGCTCGTACAGGAGGATTGACGAAGTATTTTCCTATTTCGGGTGGATTACATCAGGGATCGGCTTTAAGCCATATCTTTTTGCTTTAGTTATGAATGCTCTTACTCGACATTTATGGTAGGATGTACCTTGGTGTATGATTTTCGTTGTTGTTATCCTTCTTGTGGATAAAACTAGAGAAAGAGCTCGGGAAAAACTTGAATTATGGAGGTCTTCATTTGAGTCTAAAGGCCTTTGTTTAAGTAGAACTAAAACTGAATACATGGAATATAATTTTAGTAGGTAGCTCTAATGACAGAGTTGTAACTATGGGTGATCAAATCATTAAAAGGTGTGAATGTTTTAAGTAACTTAGGTCTCTTGTTCAAAGTGATGGTGATATAGATGAAGATGTTATTATTACAATTGAAGTTGGTTGATTTGAGTGGAGGAATGCTTCGGGCTTATTGTGCGATAGAAAGTACTGATTAAATTGAAAGGAAATTTTTACAAGATTGTGGTGAGACTTACAATGCACTATGGCAGAGAATGTTGGACTTTAAAATAAAAGCATAAACCGAAGTTAAGTGTTTTTGATATGAGAATGCTTAGGTGGCTTGACACTTAGAGACAAAATGCAAAATGAATATATCCGTGATAGGGTTGGTGTAGCTCCAATAGCGGACAAGATTAGAGAGATTCGTCTTAGATGGTTCGATTACATTAAATGTCGACCACTGATGATTCGTTTAAGAGAGTAGATGTTTTAGATTTGACTGATGTTAAGGCAAAGGTAGACCTAAAAAAACTTGAGCATATTGTATAAAAAATGATCTTAATCTATTAGAATTAAATGAAAATAAGACACTCAATAGGATGCAATGGAGAAAAGGAACTCATGTAGCCGACCCTACTTAGTGGGATAAAGGCGTGTTGTTGTTGTTGTTGTTATCCTTTGATAGCATGATGTTAATTTCTATAACCAATCTGGAATAGTGCGGTCGAGTCATTTGTGTCAAATTGAGGGATCAATGTAATTGTAAGTGTACTTTCATCCATTTACTTGTATTATATTTAGGGTTTAAGTTTTTCTATTAAATAGGTGAGCTTGTTCTACATTAGGGGACTTTTAGAATGATGTAGAAAGATTTGAGCCTTGGCTCTGTTGGTTCCTGGATGGGAACGTGCTTGTATCCACGATGTTGAGTTGTGGCAACTGAATCCCATCATTATTGGTGGTGACATCTCGGGTATCTTGTATCTTTCATTTGATTAGTGTATCTCATTTGTATCTTTTTCCTTATTTTCCCCACTTTCAATTTCTTATTACTGATCTCAATTCTTTACATTTTCTATCTATTTTATTATTGAATTCCGTACCCCTACCCTTTGTCGGTATCAAAACTTAAGATTCTTGAATCCGATTCACACTTTTTTCCATCAAAAGACAACCTTCTTGTTGTCGAATGTTCTTCTTTTATGTTTCTGTTTGCTGCTGTTAGAATTCTCTATACATGCTACTGTTCTTGCAGAAATTCTATCTAGTATTTTTCTATTTTCTGTTTGCTGAAATTCCATAAAAAAAAAGAGAATTCTATCCAAGATTTTCCCCCAATTTCATTCCCAAATTCTATAGCTGTTTACATATCCATTACAGANGAATGTTCTTCTTTTATGTTTCTGTTTGCTGCTGTTAGAATTCTCTATACATGCTACTGCTCTTGCAGAAATTCTATCCAGTATTTTTCTATTTTCCGTTTGCTGAAATTCCATAAAAAAATAGAGAATTCTATCCAAGATTTTCCCCCAATTTCATTCCCAAATTCTATAGCTGTTTACATATCCATTACAGCGAAGTCTATAGCAGCAGTTCAATTTCTTGGGTTGCTGAATTTCAATTGAAGTACCCAAGGAATCGAGCTTGATATGGGTGTATTTTGAAACTTATAGAAACCTTAGTTAAATGATCAGCGACAACTAGGGTGTGGGTTCCGAATTAGCAAGTCGATTGAAAGACAATCTGCATTGCAATCAACTGCTGCTCCAGAGCCATATCCTAAGTAGTAGAGACTTCTATTGTTCTCATAGCAGCACACATTGACTTCAGGGGTACATGAAAATTCTTGAAAAGAATTCTTCAGAATCTAACTAAGNTTTCAATTTCTTGGGTGAATTTCAATTTAAGTACCCAAGGAATCGAGCTTGATATAGGTGTATTTTGAAACTTATAGAAAGCTTAGTTAAATGATCAGCAACAACTAGGGTGGATTCCGAATTAGCAAGTCGATTGAAAGACAATCTGCATTGCAATCAACCGCCGCTCCAGAGCCATATCCTAAGTAGTAGAGACTTCTATTGTGCTCATAGCAGCACACATTGACTTCAGGGGTACATGAAAATTTTTGAAAAGAATTGTTCAGAATCTAACTAAGCAAATTCTTGAATCCAAAAAAAGATTCAGCCAGCCAATTTGGAATCTAATAGTTCAAGCACTCACTATTTCAGGATAGGTGAGGGAAATGAGGCCATAGTGGGGTCCAAGACCTTGCCAGGATTAAGTTTGTCTGGACCTTTATCATTTACCATGTGACTCTCAGCATTTTCAACAATTTCTTAGTTAAACAAATCAGAACTTTCTTGATGCAGCCTCTTCATCCAGCCAAAGCTTGGAGCGAATAACTAGCAGACTAAGTTTTCTCCGCCTTACAGCAACTAGAAATACAATCCCAATTCATGCGCAGGATTTAGCATGAAGGTTGTGTGATACAATTGTTTCTTCAAGACTGAGAAGTATATAACAGGTTATTGAAATTTCATAACCCGTTTGAATCGAGTAAAAATGAGTTGTTTTAGGCTCTTGCAGCCTCTTTATCATCCAGACCAGTTCCTGCTGCCTGTTTAGAATCCAGGTGTGCAGAACCTGAAATTGATCCTGATTAAGTTCATGTCCCAGAAAACTACTAAGTAGTGGCAATAGTGGAGAAATGGCTAAGAAGGGAACCAAGGATAAATACTAAAAGAAAAGAGATGAAGAAGGAGCTCCTCCTGCCGGAGAAGAACGACACAGAGTGTCTTAATCTTGATCTGGAAAAGATGTGATCTAGTCATTTAAATTGTGTATTAGAAAGAGTATTTTCATCCATTTACTTGCATTAGATTTAGGGTTTCAGTTTTGTTATAATTGATATTGTGTTGTATGAGGGTACGTTTTGAAAGATGTGAGAGTTTTGACTTCGTAGGATCCTGGATGGGAATGTGTTTGTATCCACAACGTCGAGTGGTGGCAACTATATCCATTTGTTGTTAGTGGTGACATATGGGGTCTCTTGCATCTTGTATCTTTCATTTGATTAATGTATCTTATTCGTATATTCTTCTTTAATTTCTTTGATTTCCAATTACTTGTTTCTGATTTCTATTCTTTAGTTTTCTCCCTATTTTCTTGCTAAATTCTGCACCAATACCCATTTTCGGTATCAGTGCATTCTTCATTAAAGAAGAAAATTGTGCTATTCACATGGTTGATTTTTGAGGTACAAGAGGCATCTTCAAAAACAACCTTTGACTAGCTATCAAACAAATTTTGAGAGTCCATATGACCTATTCTCCAGCAATGATAATGATGATGATTTCCTACCACCACAGACAACAATTTATAATCTTAGCAATCGGGCTTTACATAAACATCACACTAATACTAATTTCCCTTTCTCCTCTACATATACTCTACTCGTATACCGGTCATCAATGCCGTTGCTACCTCATATGGTTCTTCAATGATAGGAAGATATGAGCATACTTGCTGATAAATCTATAATGGTAGACAAACGCATGTTTTGAGAGATGATTATGGACTTCTGGTAGAGTTGGAGTAGAAGAATATGAAGGTTTATAAGAGGTCGGGCCAGCCACTCAACCACAAGCCCCCAAACTTTCTATTTGCATTAAGATCAATCCACTCACTCTGTTATGTTGGAGAAGAAGATGAGAGATGGATGTGGCAGGAGAAGAGGATAATGATGGGTTTTGATGACGAGATGGGGTGTGGGATCATCAGAAGTGGCAAGATCATGAGAGAACATTTTAGATCGTTGGAATTTTGGAAGAAAAGAGAAAGAGATAGAGAATAGAAAAAATATTGAAGGTATTTTCGTCTATCACACAACATATAGCTTTATTAACAAATGGATATTCTTAAACTGTGTCCCAAACATCGGATAAACTTCAAAAAGAAATGCAAGCATACGAGAAGGGCAGCCCAAATGTGAGAAAAAAAAATGAAAGAACTTTCCCTTTAATATTACTTATCATATATGAATATCAATATAACCTAGATTGATTGGATAAATGTGACTTACCGCTTTAAATAGAAATTTGTTTTATCCCGCAAAATTTAAAAAATTCAAAACATGAGAGATATTTTGAAATGAGAGCTTCTCTCTCCCTATTTATAGGATATATATGATATTCAGTAACTCATACAAAACTAAAAAATTTGCTGTGGAGTTACAAAATATACAGAAACTAATGACTGAAGTCTAGAATTGTGTAAAATATTTGGAATTGACAAGTACTCTTTTTTGGATCTGAAGTCTCCCTCTCCAAATTTGATGCTTGAAGAAGAGTAGCACCAACACTTTCTTCACTGATTTCCTTTTCCCATATGCCATATTCTCTGCTTCTGCCATTTATTTTACTAATCTTTATGATCTCTTATATATCTATTGCTGAGTCAAACCGATAGAATTTTTACTATTATGTGGTTCTCAATAATTATCAATATTTTCGTCTATATAATTTTAATGCCTTTAACATAGGAGGAAGAGGAATTAGAGAAAGTATTTAAGAAAGTTAATAAATTCCTCATAATATTGCTCAGTAAATTTAATAATCTTCCCTGTACTCTACTAATCTATAATGCATAATTACCCCTTTACTCATTTTAGAACTTCTCAATTTGCTATTAGATCCACCTGGTAGGATCAGCCATACCATTAGAAAGGTGCTATGTAATAAAATTAAATTAATTTGGTTACATTTAGACTAAAAAGAATACATCCATTAAATCAATAATGTAAACATATTCACACCCAAAGACTCACCAATTAATTTGAAAGGTTTTGGACACCAATTATATCCGGTTAACTTTACATAACTCACATCATAGTTTTTCCCTCCCATTCAATAAATGAATTTGGGCAGACAACAACAACAAAAACCTTTATCCCACTAAGTGGGGTCAGCTACATGAATCCTTTTTCTCCATTGCATCTGATTTAGGGTCAAATTTTCATTTAACACTAATAAATTAAGATCATTTTTTATTAAATGTGCCCAAGTCATCCTAGGTCTACCTCTGCCTTTCTTAACATAAGTCGAATCTAAAACATCTACTTCCCTAATCGGATCATCTAATGGTCGACGTTTAATATGACCAAACCATCTAAGACGACTTCCTCTTCTGATCGGATCATCAGATGGTCGGCGTTTAATGTGACCAAACCATCTAAGACAACTCCCTCTAATTTTGTTTGTCACAGGAGCTACACCAACCCTATCACGGATATATTCATTTTGCATTTTGTCTCTAAGTGTAAAGCAGCTCATCCACCTAATCATTCTCATCTCGGCAACACTTAACTTAGTTTTATGCTTCACCTTTAAAGGCCAACATTTAGCGCCATGTAGCATTGCAGGTCTCACCACCATTTTATAAAATAATAAAAAACATAAAATAAAAAACTGTGCAAATATTGAGGAGTTAATGGCATGCTAAATGTCAAGTTAACAGCCATGGTCATCAACAAAATCCAACTTTACTTCATCAAATGCTTAAAAATGATAATACAAATACACTATTGTTAGAAAATTACTTGGACCATGTCTCAGACTCTCAAATAAATTCTAACCAATACAAGTTGTTTACAAATCAAATACATTTTATACAATAAAAAGCCACCAGAAGTAGAAAAATATTTTAAGTTAATCAGAATTATTTTATAACTTTGAATGATTATATTTCAACCATTTAAGCTTTTTTATGAATATTGATAACATTTGCATGCTTAATGATGAGTTGGTTTTCATACAGAATTAAAAGTATCTTTCTCCTGCCTAGTCCTTTTATCCATCAGTTTATATTCTCACAAAATAATCCAGCACTAATATCAATGCTTCCAAAAGTACTTGAAAATTCAAATGCACCAAGTTAAATGACCAAATATATTAAAAGATAAAGGATGAGCACGTATAATTTCAATGGGAAAAACTAACAAGAAACTAAGCTTACTATTAGATTTTATATAATGACATAAGGATATACTTCGTGCACAATGGATACAACTCATTATTTTGTTTACATCTTTCCACACTATGTAAGAAACAAAGATATAATTGATTGCAGTGTTTTGTTTTAGAATGAACACATGAATTGTATTTTATTTTTGCATCTTTACATAAAATCATCATTTTATCACATACTATATGTGGTTTACTTACAATGCCAGGGCAAGGACGGTAACTTAACCTTCAATAGGCTTGATGCCCTTAGCCAAAGCCAAGTAAGCTTTTAGTTAAGTGCAGTCTACTTCACCAACATGTCTTATTTGCACAGTGGATCCAAAATTTGTTTTTAGATGAGTCTACAACAACAACAAAACTTTATCACACTGAGTGGGGTCAGCTAAATGAATCCTTTTTCTCCATTGTGTCCTATTGAGTATCATATTTTCATTTAATTCTAGGGGGCAATTACATGTAGACCACTCAAAACTTCTTATTTACAAATAAACCACCTTCTTTCATCTATTTTTTAAATTCTCACTGAAATATCAAATTTCATGTTACAACCCAAACCTATGTTTTCACTTTTATCATATTCTCAATAGTTTGATCGTGGCACGCGTAAATACATCAGTGTGGTGAATCAAAAAAATCACCTGAGTGTTTAATTTGTAAATACTAATGATTCGGATAGTTTGTATGTAATTATCCCTTAATTCTAATAGATTAAGATCATTTTTACACAATATGACCAAGTCTTTTTAGGTCTACCGCTGTCTTTCTTAACATAAGTTGAATCTAAAACATCTACTCTCCTAATTTGATTATCAGATGGTCAACGTTTAATGTGACCAAACCATCTAAAATGACTCTAATCATTTCTGCCACTGGAGTTACACCAACCTTATCACGGATATATTCATTTCGCATTTTGTCTCTAAGTGTCAAGCCACTCCACCTAAGCATTCTCGTCTCAGCAACACTTAACTTTGTTTTTAAATGAGTCTAAGGTTTAAAATTTTGCAATTGGACAATGATAGTTTTTTTTTTTTTTTTGGGTGAGATGTGATAAACTCGAAGGTGTTTCAAGCTGTGAGCCTAAAAATAAAATGATTAAATTAATCAAAATTCTAAAACTAAAGCATCTGAGAGTAATCCTGCTTCAGACTCCAAAAATAAATAGAATCACAATTTCTTTAGCTCAATTATCTAAAAAAAATTTTTTGCGATGAATCAAAAAATGTCAAAGTGACAACATAAAAAGTCATATAATTATTCAATCGTAAGTATGAGATAAACAAATACATAAACAAGATGTCTTAAATAAACATGTAAACAACTCCTAAAATAAACTGGTTACGACTTGAGACTTCACATTCAGAAGTTTCTCTTATTCTCATCACTTAGGTTTCTCAAAAAATCATCAATATAGNCTCTTATTCTCATCACTTAGGTTTCCCAAAAAATCATCAATATAGTGAATCATTTATCTACCTCTCTATTCGTCACTTTATTAAACTTCTCCAAACTTCTTTATCAACTTCACTCCCAATCATCTTCCTCTTCCCTAATCAATTAAATCCAATAAAAATTTAAAATAATAGCTATTCAAAACTTCTATATTTTTAAAATTTTCTATTACATAAAATTTTAAGCAAACCTTCCCTGCAATCCTCTTATTGACACTTTTTGGTTCCTCGTTTCTCCATCAAAAAGTAACCATTAAAAACTTATCTTTATAATTGTAGCAATAAAACTCTATTATCATCCTCCTCCAAAGATTCATCACACATTTTTTGTTTGTGTATTAAGTTTAATCATACTGCCACTCTGACTTTGACCTTGGGTTATCNGAATTTGCAGAGTCACAGCATAATATTCACTTCTAATAAAGTATGCAGCTGATTAGCGTTCAAGGATGCAGGGAACTTTACTCTATCAGGGTCTTTCTCATAAACCCCATAGAATGCCTCGAGTAGTCCTTCCCTGATATTTGGACTAATGCTGTATGTTCATGAAAGGAAGTAATTAGAAATGACGAAAATCAAATTCAAATGTTACTAAAAATTGAGCAAAATGCAAACAGAACAAAAGAAGAAAGCCGGTAAACCTTCCCATCATTCCAAAATCATAGAAGATAAGTCTCCCACCATTGACATCATCAACAGCAATATTTCCAGGGTGCTGCAACAAGA
>JXCR01147368.1:122276-144517 GCA_002079205.1 Phalaenopsis hybrid cultivar
GGCGTAGAATTAGAGATTTTAGAGTGACAGACTAAAATCCCCAATTCGATCCTATCGTTTGGGTGCTGATGTGTAGATGTTAGCCCTCAGGTGAGGGGAACGTGGGAGCTCCGAAGTGAGAGCCGGTATCCTCCCAGCCTAGCTGCAGAATCAATAACCAAGCATAGGATTAATCAATGTTCTTTATGTCTGGACCAAAGGGTAAAAAATAGGTATGCTCCTATTTGGCACAATATAAATCGAACTAATTCATTTTATCCATTCACTATAATTTTTTGACAAGGAGAATGATGTTTTTTTATATATTGAATATCATAATTAAACCCTACTTTCTATCATTAGTTATTTATTAGTTATCCAAATTATCTACTTATTTCAATTGCCTATTAGTGACAGATAAACAAATTGAACGCCGTTGTTGTAGTTGAAGTATTACTTTTTATTAAGCCTTAGTCCGTAGTATTTTATTTCTCCCTGTGTGATCGATAACTAAAACTCCATTAGAGTCCTATATTACTTGAGCGATACGTATACTTGCGTTGACAAATTTGACTTTGACATTATTGAATGAATCAAATTAGACACATCTATAAAGTCGCGATCAAGTCTTTGGACGCCATTGCTGGAAATTAAATCTTCTAGTAGCGCCATCAAATTCTAACGCATATATATGAAGTCGCAGTCAAGATTTTAACACCGTTGCTGGAATTTAAATCTTCTAGTAACACCATCAAATTCTTGTAATTGTCGATTTACAAAAAGAAAAAGGTCGGTCAATAGGTTAGGGGCATTTATAGGTGAGAGCCTAGATAACACTAATGTGAACTTGAGAAGGTGAGGAATCGAACTTAAGTTAGCTAATGTTCTTTGCAAGCACCGGGATAGGGTAAAGAATAAGGTATGCTCCTATTTGTCACTGACAACATTAGATTTAAAGCACTTTATTCCTTCACATTATATAGGTCATTACACGCAAAGGGTAGCTTTAATATCTTAAAATTCTCAAAACCAATTTATTTGGAAAGGTTATCTTTATATCTAGAAAAGTTATCTTTAAAATTATTATTTGCATTTAGGAATAATTGTTATCATTATATTTAATAATTGCATTTAGGAGTAGTTGTTAGATAAAATATCATCTTGATCGACCTTCCAAACTAAGGTCTGATAGTAGTAAACTAGAATTAGCATAAGAGATTTCTTACATTTCTTCTCTGTGGGATCAATACTTGGGCTCTTAAAAGAAAATTCTATATTACTTGAAATGATATGTATATTTGCGTGGAACCCCAACTGTGTAAAATATAAATCAAATTCTAAATTTTATAAAATATTACTTTGCACACTAGCTGCTTAAATATAAATTGGGTCAAGTTTTTTACCATCTTTTAGAGCTTAAAAATCTACGTAATTGCGGGTGGGTTCAATTGTTTGACATCGTTGCCGGAGAAGCTTTGGTAAGAACTTTTAAGAGAATTTTAGTTAAACCTGTAAGACTTAAATATGGAAATTATAGTATTATTATATAGTATGTTTAATTACTGTGTGTTTATTTTAAAGAAAAAATAAAAAATACCATAAATAATTTAGAGATTTGTATGTGTTAATCAGGTACTGCAGACCTTGAACTGTACGACTCAAATTGAGAGAGAATTGTTAGGAAGATTATGTATCAGAAAAGACTCCATGAATTTATGGTATAAATGACGGATCAAATATATAATGAAAATTTAGATTTCGATTATAATGTTAATCAAGGACCCTCAATTATTAAAGAAAATTCATTTGGATAATGAATTGAAATTGGCCATGAGATACATAATTCTTATTTTGATTATTATAACCTAGGTTGGGAAAATTATTTGAATTTTAACTGAAATAATAATTTTGGAGGAGAAGACCAAGTTTGGGAAGATAATCAATTTAATCGGACGTGTAGTTAGAATAATCATGACTATTATAACAATGAACTTTCTTTTCCTCATGGATTTAGCTCCAACCCACACAATGAGAAGGGATTACTGTTAGAAGAGTTTGTAATTCGAATGGTGAGTTAGTTGGAAAATCAAGAAGTCGCAATAAGGAATATAGAAAACCAACTGGAGTAGATTATTACCCCCAAGAGATTTTACTCAATGACCCTGAGGAAAACCTTGAGGAGAAAAATGATGGGCAAGATATAACAACCCAATAAAGAGGTGAAAAAGAATTGGAGGATATGGTTCAAATAAATGTTAAGTTGAGAAAAGGGAAAAAGGAGATTGAAAGACCAATAGTAGAAATTCTTAAGGAATTATAAAATCCTATTTTGTCAACCACGATAGATATAGAAAAACCACCACCACTATTTCCTCAAAGAATATTGATACAAAAAATTAGACCAACAATTCTTAAGATTTATAGAAGAATTCAGGAAATTAACTATAAATATTCCATTTGTCGAGGCATTAAAACAAATGCTCAGCTATATGAAGTTTAAGAAGGAGGTTCTTGACGAAAAAAAGAAGTTTAAGGAGCATGCAATATCTAGCTTTATGAATGAGGTAATTGAGTCAATGATATATCTTATAATAGTATCCCAAGGGGAAGAATTAGAAGATCACTTGAGACAGAAGAGTAACTTTGTAGAATTTGATCCAAAATCTGAATCATATTAAGGGCCCGTTTGGTTGTGTGGCTTTCTTGTGGCGCAGTGCCGAACCGCATATTTTTAATCTTATTTTGTGTTTGTTTCGACGGGCCTGTCGCCTCTTCCCGTGGTACCAAGCGAAAGCAGAGCAGCCAGGTAAGAGCCACTACCCAGCTTTTCAAACTCATTTCTTACCCACTTGCCCCTTTGCCCTAAAACGCGAGATTTCAAAGAGGCCGCAAGCTTCATCCCTTCCCCTTCTCGTCTCTGGCCGGTGATTGTTCCTATGTGTCTCCTTTCCTTATCTTCTCTTCCTGTTCTCGTGATCTACTCACAGCAAGGGTATGAAACATATTTATCATCTTCTTTCCTGTTCTCGTGAGAGTTTTCCTTAGATCTGGAAGTGGTTTTATCGCAAAGGTTAGATTAATTTGGAATGCCTTATGAGGTTACGCTAGTTGTTAGATCATGAAAAAGATTACTCTGTGACCCTATTTTAGCTACCCTGTTAGATTTAGGGTTATGCTAAAAAGAATATTTATGGCTGTTAGATTTGCGGTGTTTCAGTTATGCACAATTTTTTGGGTGCTCCGGTTCTAGATTATCTGTAATTCTGAAAAAAAAAGTTTTTTAATGTTTATATTGGAAGGGTTTAGGGTTCAATGCCGTGTTGCATCTTTGTGATTAATGCGATAGTTCAAAAATTAGCATCATAGTTATTGGTAATGGAGGAAATTACAAAATGGATGTATTTTTGTTTATCACCACCTATTTCTTTATCTGTTATTGTCAGGTGTTTTACTTTGTTGGCTAAAAATAATGGATTGCTAATGGTAGCTTATTTTGATATATGACTACTTGTTTCCTTATCATGAGGATGGATAATGGAGGTATTAACAAATTTGGATTGATGTTTCCACATAGAAGTACATATTCATTGGGGAATATTTCTTATTAGCTCCCTATTTTCTTAGAAGTACATATCCAAGTGGGGAATATTTCTCCCAAGATATCAAAAAATATCCTAAAGATTCAAGATTTTGAAATAGAAGTTGATGGTATGTTGGGATCAATGTGTTGATCCCCTTTAGTCTTTTCGTGGAGCTACATGAAATCATTAGTTTGCTTGGTGCAAAGGGAAGAAAAAAAAGTGATAAAAAGTTATAGTATGGTGTATAGTGAAATTAGATTGTATGAATGAAATTTCCAAAACATTTGCTTTTAGGATCTTTCATTTTTTTATTATGTGAAGTCGTGAAATGTTGGTTGTAAGCTATGTTTGTTAAATTTTATTTCTAATAAAGAGCTCTGATTCTTTCCCCGTGAATGTAGGTTAATTTGACCGAACCACACTAATTTTTGTGTCATTCTTCTACTGTTATTAATGTTATTTATTATTCATATTTATTTCATTAAAGTGGATAACAAGTTTCTAACTAATGTCAATACTCCTTTCCAGTGTTCATCTTTATCGTAGTAGTAAGATGGCTAATAAAAGTAAAGAGCTTGGTACACCTGCGTTGTTGGAGAAAGACATAAAAAATATATTTTGCAACCTTTGTCTAAAAGAAATTGAAATAGGCAATAGACCTACTACATTTTTTAATAAGGAGGGGTGGCAAAATATTATAAAAAAATTCAAAGAATGTACTGACAGAGAGTATGACATACTGTAGCTAAAGAACAAATGAGATCAACTGAAAAAAGATTGGAAAATTTGGAAAGATTTGAAAAGAGGATCCATGGGCTTGGGTTGGGATCTGGTCAAGCGAACAATTGACGCTCTGGAGGAGTGGTGGACAGAATGACTTGTGATAAGGCGTTTTGCATTCCCTAGAATTTATGTCATATAATTTATTTCAGCAATATGTTTACATGCTTTTCTTCAGGTGGTGTCAGGAGTGAAGAAATTCAAAGTCACTGGTATAGAGCCGGTGTTGGAGGAGAAATTGGACCAAATGTTTAATGGGGTGGTTGCAAGAGGAAAATATGCTTGCACTCTAAGCGTGACTGGATTTGGTTGCACCCCTAAAAGTGTTGTTGTTAGTTTATCTGCTGATTCACCTGATTTCCAAAGCCAAGATATTCCTGAAATCCAGTCCACGAATCGTTCGAAATGTGCTTGTGTGATGAGTAAAAATAAGGCTGGAGCTCTTCTATCAGAAACCAGATATCATATTTGATGGACTCTTCCAATAAAGCCCCTCATAAAGTTCAAAAGCTTTCTATTAACGAAGTTGTTAAAATCTTAGAAGATGATATTGAGATTGCAGAGGATGTAGATCTCTTCTAATTTGCTTCAGAATTTCATTCAAAGAAATTTCTTCACTGCAATTGCAAAATAACGACGAGTGGCTTGTCTACGTCATTTCTATGCCCGTAGGGAGAAATTATGACACATATGCTTAGTTTGCTACTTAGTGACAATTTATGGTTATTGCTTGTTGTTTTAAAACTCCTAATTTGCTTCGAGACAATCTTATTTCAATTGTTGTTGTGTGAGACATTTGAATTTCCCTGACGACATTTTATTTAGCTTCTTTAAAGCCCTTATATTTTATTGCATTACATTTGTTGGCATATTTTGTTTTCTTAGTGCTACTTCATACATATATACAATGTTTGTGTGGTCATTTGGTACGAATTTTAATAAGTCATAATCCCACGTTTGGGGTTACATGTACAGTTAGCAAGGGGAAAGAACCCGAAACAAGAATGACATCGAAAGAGAACTGAAGCAATTAACTTGGTCATAGAATATTACAACACATACATTGCACGCTCTCCGTGTTATACATAATCTCATATCGGGGACAAATGAGTAGGAGACATGCTAACAGGGCATCCAAGAAGATTCAGTAACATGTTTCACATGACGCAGGGAGTCTTTCAAGATTTACTAGCAGATCTGAGTCGATCTCATGACCTACGTGAGTCCTTGAGGACGATTGACCGGGAGGTCTTGACATTGACTCTGAAAATATTATCACAGAACGAGTCAATTTGTGTTGTGATGGAATTCTTCTAGCACTCATTGGAAACAATAAGCAGATACTTCTCAGTGGGGTTGAATGGTCTCATTAGCCTGTCCAAGATTGTCATAAAGCAAATCGATCAAACGTTTTTGCACACTCCATTGGAGATTTGGTTCGATGCACGATACATGCCTTACTTCAAAGTAATTCCTCAACTTCATTTTTTTGGTGCTGCAATATCATTTGCTCACATGACATACTATTTGTTTAGGATTGCATTGGTGCAATAGATGGTACCCACATTAATGCACGAGTTGCAAATAATGAGAAGATTGCATTTATTGGTCGCACTGGAACTCCAACCTAGAATGTCATGGTTGTATGTGACTTCAACATGTGTTTTACGTTTGTCATGCCTGAATGGGAGGGTAGCGCGCATGATAGCAGAGTTTTTAAGAGTGCTACAAGGAATCCTCACTTCAACTTCCCTCACGCTCCACCTGGTACGTTGCTTACCTACATACATTTGTTTCTCACTTTATATGTTAAAATTAAAGTGGAGCACTCTACAAGAAAGTACTATCTAGTGGATGTCGGCTATCCTATGCAGCGAGGGTACCTTAAACCCTTCCCTGAAACTAGATACCATTACCAGACTTCGAAAGAGCAAGCAATGTTATGTGAAATAGGAAGGAGATGTTCAACAAAAGACATTCATCATTGAGAGGAGTCATCAAGAGGACATTTGGTGTTTGGAAAAAAATGGGTGATATTGCACGATATGCCAACTTACCCCTTTTCCAAACAAGTACAAATTGTTATAACAATGATGGCGTTGCACAACTTCATTAGGTGACACACATCTCAATTTGATGTTGACTTCCACAATGCCAAAGAGAATGAACAGGAAGTCCCAACTAAATCTTTTGAATACTGCATCGGTCATTCTCTCCCCCAAGGGGAGAACGACCATTCTATTATTTTCATGGAGGGGGAAGGTGCAAATGAAATATCGTCAATTCGAGAACATTACAGATGAATTGGTTGGAGGGTGAATATTGTTCATATAATTGGTGTTACATACCATAAGTTTTGCACTTCATGGTATCACATCTTTTGTGATAGTTCTGTTAAGAAAAATGAAGAAAATTTTACCTTAAAATATAAATTCCATTGAGGAAAGCATTTGGAATATGTGCAAATTATTTCATTGCTTTCCTTGCTGTTATTAAAGTTTAGGTGTTAGATATGCAAGCACAAAGGAATTGTATGGTATGTGTGTGAGAGATTCTTCATTTCTCTCTTCTATTGAGTGGTATGTATGCAAATGTGTATGCTCTTCTGCTGAGTGGTAATGTTGAGCATTAGTTTTATATTTAAAATGGGGCATTTGGTGGAAGAAGCATGGCTTATAGCCACAACTGTAATGTTGAGTTCTTTTGTTCTTTTCTGATAAAATTTCATTGAGGTGTTTGATATGTAAATACATAAGATTAAAAATGGGAATCTTTCTACATTTACAAATCTTTTTGTAAATATATACAATGTTTGGAATCTTTTTGTTCTTTTCTGATAAAATTCCATTAAGGTGAAGTTTAGGTGACTGCATATGTATATCATGCAACACTTATCAAATCTTTTGGATCTTCTAAAGTACTTAATCTCTTTCTGCATTTACAAATCTCACACCTGAAATATCATATGTACATACATATCACTTTGCACAACTCATAGAGCTGACTAGAAGAGATCATACTCTCGAAGGTTGTTTGGTGGTAAGAATGAAGTAGGATTTATAAATTTCTTGTTTAGCTGCTCAAAAAAATTCAGGAAATTGAGACAATATTCATTTGATTTGTTATGGCAAAGCTAATTCCATGGGAATCAGCTTTTTAGGTGCATTTACAGATCTAACACATGAAATTTCATATCTACATACATATCACTTTGCACAACTCATAGAGCTGACCAAAAGTGATCACGCTCTCCAAGGTTGTTTGGTGGCAAGAATGAAGTAGGATTTATAGACTTCTTTATATATTTGCACTTTTTAGGTTTAGGTTATATATATATATATATATATATATATATATATATATATATATATATATATATATATATATATANTATAGCTGTTTACATCGGTTTGATGGAGCAATTTCAGCTTTGGATGAACTTTGAGAAGTTGGGCGTATAAATTTGTGTTCAAATCTCATCATATTTTGCAAATTGAGTGTTTCTTTATGTAACTCGCACCTGGAAACAGTTCTACTTTATTGTGTATTCCTTTGGTAATATTCTATGAATTTGGACAGCATGCCTTTCTTCTGTTCTGGCACAACTAACCCCACAAAATCATATTTTAAGGGGCATTTACAGTCATATCATGCTACACTCATCAGAACCCTTGGATGTTCTAAAGTATTAATTTTTTTTCTTTGTGCATTTACATATATACCACTTGAAATTTATATTTTGCTCCACTGATTTAGCTCAATAGAAGAGGTGATGTTGTCCAAGGTTATTTGGTGGCAAGAGTAATCATGATTTGAAAATTTCTTGTTAAGCTGATAAAAAAAATTCAGGGATTTGAGCAATATGCCTTTCTTCTGTTATGGCATAGCTAATCCCACAAAATCATATTTTTAGAGGAATTTACAATTATATCATGCTACAGTCATCAATACTCTTGGATGTTCTAAAGTATTAATTATTTTTCTTTGTGCATTTCTTATCTATTGGAGCTTGTTTGCATGCAATTTATTTGGATTTTCTGTAAAGCTATGAAGTAAGACATTGCTGGGAGTTTGGATTCTGGTGAGGCACTCTAGGATGGCTTAAACTTTTAAGCAACCATTGTTGTCATTACCAAAGAAAGCTTCTCTCTATAAAATGCAATTAATATTGAATTTAGTCCAATGGGGATGTTTTGAAAACCTGTAAACATTAAGTGCAATGAATTTGGGGCTGACATGGAAACCTGTAAACATTAACTGCAATGAATATTGAAAGCAATCCTATGGGGCTTGTGGTTTCTTATGTTATGATGGATGAATATTCCTATCTATGAAGTCTGCTCCTTTTATACATGTTGCTGCAATTTGAATGAAAACCTGTAAACATGTTGCTGCAATTTCTACGATTGGGGAAGTTTATGATTGTAAGGGTAAAACCTGAACTTCTATCTTCTAACACATGAACTTTCATATATAAATAAATAGACATTTGCTCAACTCATTTAGCTAACCAGAAGAGATCATGCTCTCGAAGGTTTTTTGGTGGCAAGGATGAAACATGATTTATAAATTTCTTGTTTAGCTGCTCAAAAGAATTCAAGGAATTGGGACAACACGTGACTGACTTTTTTTTGTAAATCAACAATTACAAGAATTTGATGACGCTACTAAAAGATTTAAATTTCAGCAACGATGCCAAAAACTTGACTGCGACTTTATATATATATGTTTGATTATAAAGATGTATAAATATAATATTCAATAATGTTATAAAGTCGCAAATTGTCAACGACAAGACTTTATAGATGTGTCTAATTTGATTCAGATGTATAAATATAATATTCAATAATGTTAAAGTCGAATTTGTCAACGCAAGTATACGTATGTATAGGGCTCTAATGGAGTCCTAGATATCAATCCCACACGGAGAAATATAATACTACGGACTAAGATTTAATAAAAAGTAATACTTCAACTACAACGACGTTCAAGTTGCTTATCTGTCACTAATAGGCAATTGAATAGATAATTTGGATAATAACTAATTATAGAAAATAACGTTTAATTGTGATATTCAAATATATAAGAAAGCATCCTTCTCCTTTCTAAGAAATTATAGTGAATGAATAAAATGAAATAGTTCAATTTATATTGTGCCAAATTGGAGCATACCTATTCTTTACCCTTTGGTCCAGGCATAAAGAACATTGACTAATCCTATGCTTATTTACTGAATCCGTGGTTAGGCTGGGAGGATACCGACTCTCACTTTGGAGCTCCCACATTCCATTACTGATTCTGCGGCTAGGCTGAGAGGATACCGGCTCTCACTTCGGAGCTCCCACGTTCCCCTCACCTAAGGGCTAACATCTCCAAGAGGATACCGGCTCTCACTTTGGAGCTCCCACGTTCCCCTCACCTGAGGGCTAACATCTACACTACACCGGCTCTCACTTCGGAGCTCCCACGTTCCCCTCACCTGAGGGCTAACATCTACACTTCAGTTGTTCCCCTCGCTTGAGGGCTAACATCTACACTTCAACATCTTTGGTCCAGTTATAAAGAACATTGACTAATCCTATGCTTGTTTACTGAATCCGTGGCTAGGCTGGGAGGATACTGGCTCTCACTTCGGAGCTCCCACGTTCCCCTTGCCTGAGGGCTAACATCTACACTTCAACACCACCTCTCACTTCGGAGCTCCCACGTTCCCCTCGCTTGAGGGCTAACATCTACACTTCAACACCCATGGAGCTCCCACGTTCCCCTCACCTGAGGGCTAACATCTACACTTCAACACCCAAACGATAGGATCTCCCACGTTCCCCTCACCTGAGGGCTAACATCTACACATCAGCACCCAAACGATAGGACCAAAACACGTTCCCCTCACCTGAGGGCTAACATCTACACATCAGCACCCAAACGATAGGATTGAATTGGGGATTTTACATTCGCTTTTTTACTGAATCTGCGGCTAGGCTGGGAGGATACCGGCTCTCACTTCGGAGCTCCCACGTTCCTCTCACCTGAGGGCTAACATCTACACTTCAGCACCCAAAAATGGGACCGAATTGAGGATTTTAGTCTGTCACTCTAAAATCTCCAATTCTACGCCCGATAATGGCTCTCACTTTGGAGCTCTCACGTTCCCCTCACCTGAGGGCTAACATCTACACTTCAACACCCAAACAATAGGATTGAATTGGGGATTTTAGTCTATCACTCTAAAATCTCCAATTCTAAGCCCGATAATTTTATTTCCCTATTTCAATTGAGGATTTTAGTCTGTCACTCTAAAATCTCCAATTCTACGCCCGATAATTTTATTTCCTAGGCTGGGAGGATACCGACTCTCACTTTGGAGCTTTCACGTTCCCCTCACTTGAGGGCTAACATCTACACATCAGCACCCAAACGATAGGACCGAATTAGAGATTTTAGTCACTTGAGGGCTAACATCTACACTTCAGCACCCAAATGATAGGATCGAATTGGGGATTTTAGTTTGTCACTCTAAAATCTCCAATTCTACGCCCCGATTCTGTGGCTAGGCTGGGAGGATACCGGCTCTCACTTCGGAGCTCCCACGTTCCCCTCACCTGTTTACTGAATTTGTGGCTAGGCTGGGAGGATACCGGCTCTCACTTCGGAGCTCCCACGTTCCCCTCACCTGAGTGCTAACATCTACACATCAGTACCCAAACGATAGGACTGAATTGGGGATTTTAGTCTGTCACTGAGGCTAGGCTGGGAGGATACCGGCTCTCACTTCGGAGCTCCCACGTTCCCCTCACCTGAGGGCTCGTAGCTAGGCTGGGAGGATACCGGCTCTCACTTCGGAGCTCCCACGTTCCCCTTGCCTGAGGGCTGACTAGGCTGGGAGGATACCGGCTCTCACTTCGGAGCTCCCATGTTCCCCTCGCCTGAGGGCTATTAGGCTGGGAGGATACCGGCTCTCACTTCGGAGCTCCCACGTTCCCCTCGCCTGAGGGCTAAAAGCTGGGAGGATACCGGCTCTCACTTCGGAGCTCCCACGTTCCCCTCACCTGAGGGCTAACATGTCTGGGAGGATACCGGCTCTCACTTCGGAGCTCCCACGTTCCCCTCACCTGAGGGCTAACATCAGAGGATACCGGCTCTCACTTTGGAGCTCCCACGTTCCCCTCACCTGAGGGCTAACATCTACACACACCCGAACGATAGGACCGAATTGGGAATTTTAGTCTGTCACTCTAAAATCTTTAATTCTACGCCAGATAGTAATATTTCCCTATTTATTTGCACCCAACTTCCAAGGGCTTTGACCTCCCTGAATNTGTATGAAAATTTCAATATATTTTCCTTTGGTTAGCGCGCATTTATTTTGTTATGGCAAAGCTATATGGAAGGCATCATTTTATTATTTTCACCATGAAAGGAATATGTTGTAAATGTATGAAAATGGTCTACTTTTCATCACTTAACATTGCCAATGAGACATTGTTGAGTGTAAATGATCTATATTTTTGTTTTATTACAGTAATGAATATATATGATTCATTTCCCGTGGATGTAGGTCCGCATGACCGAACCATGTTAAATCTTTTGTCTTTATTGATTTATTTAATTTGTTTTATTTAGTCGATGTAAATCAAAATTCATACTTGGATTGATGGATATCTCAATTTATTATACTTTGTAAATGTTCTCTTTCAATGTATATCTCTTTCATACTAATAAAATGGGTCATTTACAAATAAAGATCTTATTACAACTGGAATGTTATTTCCCATTTTGTTGCACGCAGGAGAAGATGAGCTCACGGATTTCCGGGACATTCCGACGAACACTCTGTTACTGAGGCCTCGAACCCTCACTGTTGACGTCACACCAACAACACAACTACGCGAGGAAATTCTATACCTGCCCACGGAGCATCGCCAAATAGTGCAAATTCTTCCATTGGGCAGATGGTTCGATTGATTCCTCAGATGATGTTGATCGAGAATGGAGAATATCACTTGAGAAAAGTTTGGCACGGGAGCTACATCATGTTAATGTTAAGAATAATATAATTATCTTACTAATTGTGATTATCATAGTTTTAGAGTTTCTTTTTGCTCTTCTGATGCTATCGGTTACTTGAGATATGTTTATGCAATTATGCATTGTTATCATTGAAGTTTGGGATTAACAGAAGTCATGTATCCCCCTGAAATCTTTTGTTATGTAAACGATGAATTTTTGTTGTGATTTATAACCGAAATGGGTACTACAACTCGTAGTTTATTTATTTTTTTTACAACATTTATGTTTACATATCCATGACCTAAATGAAAAATTAAAGTATTTGTGTTTGACCATCAAAGATCGATATTCATAACTTTTTATTGTTATAAAAGTTATGAATGACAACGTATTTCAACTTGGGAAAAAAAAATTGGGCACACATCCCTTTAATTGGCTTTCTTTAAGTTACCATCAATATTTGATAAAAAATAGTTAAATTGATTAGTTTATTTATAATATGTTAAATCCTAAATGGAAATATATTTTTAAAACAATTGTGTCACCGAATATAACAACATTCCTATAACAAGTCTTTTATTTCATATGCTCACCTATCTAACAAGTAAATATTTTAAAATATATTAATCAATCCTATAAATTTATTACATAACTATTAATAACTAATTACCCAATAATAAAATTTATTACATAATTAACACGTTGAAGTTTTAAAGATGTACAACTTAGAAGCGGAAGAGAGTTGGAAGGTAGGATTCAAAAAGAGATTGAAGTAGAGAGAGAAGAAATTGAAGAATAAAAAGACGATTCTTTGAAAGATTCTGAAAGACCTATTTCTCCGCCAAAAATTTATTTAGAAAAACCACCACCTCCATTTCCTCAAAGACTTCGACAATAGAAGTTGGATAAGCAATTTTCAAAATTTTTGGAAATATTTACGAAGCTTACAATCAATATTTCATTTGATGAAGCCTTAGAACAAATGCCAAGCTATGTAAAGTTTATGAAGGATATTCTCAATAGAAAAAGGAAGTTTGAAGATAATGAGACTGTTGCACTTAGTGAAGAGTGCAGTGCTATAATTCAGAAGAAACTTCTGAAAAGCTTAAAGATCCTGGTAACTTTACAATTCCATGTGCAATAGGAGACAGATTTTATGGAAAAACTTTTTGTGATTTAGGTGCAAGCATTAACCTTATGCCATTATCAATATTTAAAATATTGGGATTAGGAGTAATAAACTATACTACTATAACTCTGCAGTTAGCAGATTGTTCAATAACATATCCTAAAGGAGTTATAGAAGATGTCTTAGTGAAAGTGGATCAATTTAACTTTCCTGTTGATTTAATTGTGCTAGATATGGAGGAAGATAAAGAAATACCTATCATTTTGGGGAGACCTTTCCTAGCCACAGAAAGAGCAATGATAGATGTGTAGAAAGGGGAATTAACAATGCACGTCAATGATCAAATTGTTACTTTTAACATTTCAAAATCAATGAAATACCCTGCAAAAGGTAAATATGATGAATGCTATAGAATGAATGTTATAAGATATCTGAGCGAATTCTATTTCAAGACTACTTATGAAGAAAAATCTGAAGAAAAAAATTTGGAACACGAGCAAGAAGAGGAATTAGATCAATGTGTAAACCTTTCTAAGGAAGATTCAAGTTATTGACCAAAGAAAAATATGTTGAGATTTTCATACCTATTTTATACTAATATTGATGATATCACACTTTAAAGAAGGGTATTTTTGATGTTTTGTTACCGGTATGTTGAATTATGGTCATTGGAGCAAAAATATGCAAAAAGGAGCGAATTTGAAGCGAAAATGACCAAAATATGAAGATTTAAACTAGGGCGCCGATGGCGAGCCCAACGACGCCGACAACGGGTTTTTATCGAGAGTTCATAATTAAATAATCTAGAAGGCTGCCGACGGCGCCCTAGAGGCCGCCGACGGCGAGATCGGCGATTATCTCAACAGGTGCATTGAATGTTGACAATTTTTGAGGGGATGCTTAGGCAACTCTTGGGAAAACTCTTCTACAACTTTAAGAGAAACTTTTGGCCAAAAATAAAGGAGTTAGGGGAGGAAGTTGAAGAGAGTGTAGAGGGTCTGGTAGAGTGTAGAGAGTTTAACTTAGGGTTAGATTGTGAGGAATTCTTTGAGAGATTGTAAGAGTGGAGGGAAAGTGAGAGATTTCTTCCTCCTTGCTGCTTCGATGAAGAATTCTGTGTACTGTAAAGAAAGGAAGAGATTCAGAGGAACATCGAGGAGTTTGCTTGGGGAGGAATTAGAAATAAGTGATATTTACTTATTGTAGTTTGTATGACTTTGCTTTTATATATAAATTTCTAGTTTTGTCGTATCTTCCCCATGAGTTCTGAGTAGTTTTCTCTGTCTTTCTCATTGTCTTGAGATTTTGTGAAATGGTGATTTGAATTGGTTGAGCCCTGAGAATGTTAAAGAAGTTGTGATGATCTTTTCACTTTGATCTTAATTTACTTTCAATCTGGCCAATTGATTTGTTAAAATATGTTGAGTTTTACAACTAAAGTGAAGATTACATCTAAGATTAAGGGAAGTCAAAGTCCTTGGAAGTTGGGTGCAAATAAATAGAGAAATAAAATTATCGGACGTAGAATTGGAGATTTTAGAGTGACAGACTAAAATCCTCGATTCGGTCATATCGTTTGGGTTCTGAAGTGTAGATGTTAGCCCTCAGGCGAGGGGAACGTGGGAGCTCCGAAGTGAGAGTCGGTATCCTCCCAGCCTAGCCGCAGATTCAGTAACCAAGCATAGTATTAGTCAGTGTTCTTTATGCCTGGACCAAAGGGTAAGGAATAGGTATGCTCCTATTTGGCACAATCTAATTTGAACTAATTCACTTTATCCGTTCACTTTAATTTCTTGACAAGTAGAAGGATGCTTTCTTATATATTGAACTTCACATTAGAAAATTTATTAATAGAATTAGTTATTTAAGAGTTATTAAAATTACATATTTATTTCAATTGCCAATTAGTGACAAATAAGCAATTTGAACTATATTGTTGTGATTAAGTATTGATTTTCTAAAATCTTAGTTCGTAGTCTCTAATATTACTCCCTGTGGGATCGATATCCAGGACTCCATTAGAGTCTTGTATTACTTGAGCGATACGTATACTTGCGTTGATAAGTGTGACTTTGCAATTATTGAATATTTTATACACCCCTTTATTGAATCTATAACCGTTGTCAAGTTTTTGGCGCCGTTGCCGGCGAATTAAATCTTCTAGCATCAGTATCAAATAATTATATTTTTAAGCATATATAAAGTTGTTGTCAAGTTTTTGGCACCGTTGCCGGGGAGTAAACAAGAATCATAATTAGNCATGCAAAGCTTTTTAAATTTCTTACCTTATCTGCGGTATAATTGATATTGTCCATCATCCTCTACAATAATTGACCTTGAGTTTTAGCAGACTCGCCTCTAGAAGTAGTTGGTCTTGAGGTAGAAGCAGCATACGTTGTCATTCCATAACTCCTTGAAAATCCTCCTCTCCAGCAAAAAATAAAATGCTCAGAAAATGACTTCACATTTACACTTGTAATTAGCTTCAAAGGCAACGGTAATTCCTCCCAGCTATCATATCTCACTCCAACTTGCTCACACAAATAAAAGATCAAGGAAGCAAATCTCAGACCTGCAGTAGTAGCAACGGTGGCAGAACTGATGATAGTCTGATAAATCAAAGCTCCAATATTGATTACCTTGCTTTCATGAATACAATAATTTAATGTTGCTCTCTCCCTGGTAACATCACTGAGATGATTCGTTGGTAACAGACGAGCAGAAATGAAGTAGTGCCACGCCTTGGATGGTGCACTTAACTTTGAAGTGGAAAATTTAACTCTTCTCTCATTTGTGATTTTCCAGAGTCCTCTTCCAACAGTGAAATAAGAAATAATCTCGTTTAGTTTAGTCTTAGTCAAACTATAGTTCACATAAAAACACAAAGTATTAGGTGGTAAATGGTAAAACATATTTATTACCTCCGTTGAAAAAGGTACAAATTTTCCTCTAACGACGACTCGATCTTCTGCCTCAGGGAGGTTTGCATAGAATTCCCGAACTACAGAAATGACAACCACAATAGAAAAATAGCAGAATTGTTCCCATTGTCGGCAAACGATCAGATCTTCTACGGATCCACCTGGACTTTTGAAACATCGCTCCTGTATAAGTTTCCATGATTCCAGAGCATCACTATACCTACCTTGAGCTTTTGAACTCACAAACTTGCTCGAATCAAAATGACTCTTTCCTTTACTCCTCTTCATTCTTGGTGCCATTCTATAAATTTCATAAAATTCCATAATAACTTTAAAAATCAAGTCTAATCTACTAAACTTAACTTCTATAAGCATAAACTACACTTCCTATGCAATTTCCATAGATTTTTCCTCATTTTTCACCATGAATAGTGACTTTTGAGTTTTTCCAAATGTACTCAACATACATGGTGAAAATCCAAAGTTTTTACATAGAAGTGAAGCTCTTACCTTAAGAAATCCAAATCTAGCAAATTTTGCTCAAATCCACCAAGAAATCCTCCAGAAAAGGCTTGCCCTAGACTTCAAAATTGCGAACTCAAGAGGTTGAAGGTGACGACGAGAGTAAAAATGGCAATTTTGGGGTTATTTTTCACTTTTAACCATTCGCGAATCAGTTTTCGTAAATCGGCACTTAAGCACGGATAAGTCATGCTTAAGCGCTTGCCTCTAGGATTACATCGCGCTTAAGCACGAGAATGTGGTGCTTAGGCGCCAGTGCACTATTTTTGAACTTAAGTAAAATGCACTATTAGCCTAAGTATACCACCTCTAAATGGTCTTATAGCACTTAATTGACTATTTTTCTCTCCCTGTACTCTTCTCTTTCTCAAAATTCTCTTCTATAACTTAATTAGATTCGAGGCTAAAAATAACACAAATTTTTCACACAAACAAACACATATATTGATTCACAAACTAGTACAAGTACATGTAACACTTAATTCTCACTCCAAATAGTCTCAGATGAGAAAATTTTATAAATACAAACACTAAACAAGCATTCAGAATTAACACATAAGAGTCATAAACACTTAAAACAAACACTAACACATAAACACAATGACTCTTAACAAACAAACTCTAACACTGAACTTAATTTCATTCTTCATTTGATGGAACAAATTTTGGTCTTTCATTAGTCTCTCCTGGGGCATTCAGAATATAGAGTTGATAAAATAGATAGTGGTGACGAGCTCTGATACTATCTTCTTCAATCCAATTCTACTTAATATACATCGCCTTATCCACTTCTTCTATATAACCAGTTTGGCTAAATTGTATTTTCAATTGCCATCCAATATGCTCTAAATGGGCATTAACTTAATTTACCTTTGTCTCCAATAAAGCCACAATAGTCTCAATTTTGTTGATCTTTTCCGTTATTCCTTCAATACTAATGGCTAAGAAACTGTTATACATCTCTTGTGCACTTTGACTAATAAATTTTTTCCTCATGGCCTCTTCCTTCTTCTTTAAATCCATTTCACATGAAGACATTTTCTCAAAATCTCACTTTCTCTTTGACTTTAGGGATGAAAATATTTTTGGGGTGAAGTTGCCTAAATCCCTCAAGTAACTTCTAGGCATGTCCTAAAACTACCTTGTCACGTTTCAGTCAATCACTTAGCGGTTATAGCTTCTAGAAATTAAATTTTGCACATGGTTTTTAACTCCCGCGCTTAAGTGGCAGTGCTCAATTTTGCACCAGTCAACTTAACGTCCAAATTCTCATTTTAGCATATCTAGATCACTAATAAAGTCTTAAAATCATTGCTAACACATAATAGTCTAAAAAATACTACCTCAAATTTTCTTAATCACACAAAAACAACAATCAAAGCAAAAACACACTGATAACTATGGGTTGGCTCCCGACGTAACCAATGCTTATTCTAGTTAACCCAACATCATTCGATTGTTAAATTTACGCTGACCCCTAAAAAATAAGGTTTCAGTCTATTAACATTCACTTTATATATTTTCTTAGATTTAGGATCTTTGATATCCATAGCTTCATAAGGATAAACTTTCATCACTACAAATAGGCCCATCCACCTAGACTTAAGTTTTCCTAGAAATAATCTTAACCTTGCATTATATAGCAAAACTTGTTGCCCTGGCTGAAAATTTTTAGTAAGAATCCTTTGATCATGCCACATCCTCATCTTTTCTTTGTAAATCTTAGCACTCTCATAAGACTCATTCCTTATCTCTTCAAGCTCATTTAATTGCAATAATCTATTCTCACCAGCATCTTTTAAATTATAATTAAACTTATTAATCGCCAATATGATTTATGCTCAAGTTCAACTGGTAAGTGACAAGCTTTCTCAAATATTAGCCTATATGTGGACATTCCTATAGGAGTTTTGTATGCAGTCCTATAAGCCCACAAAACATAGTCAAGTTTGACTGACTAATCCATTTTTGTTGGATTCACAGATTTCTCCATAATTCTTTTAATTTCTTGATTCGATAATTCAGCCAAACCACTTGTTTGAGGATGATAAGAAGTACCAATACTATGATTTATATGATATTTCTTTAATAATTTCTCCATTATGACATTTCTGAAATGACTTCTCCCGTCAGTTATGATAACTCTCAGCATCCTAAATCTATAAAATATGTTCGTTTTCAAAAAAATTGCAACACTTTAAGCATCACATCGAGGTAAAACTACATCTTCTATCCATTTGGACACATAGTCGACTGCTAACAGTATATATAAATTTTTGAAAGATGATATAAATGGTCCCATGAAATCTAATCCCCAAACATTAAATATCACAACTTCTAGCATATAATTGATGGGCATCTCATTTCTCCTAGAAATATTGCCTACACGTTGACATCTATCACAAGTTTTGATATAAGCATTAACATATCTAAAGATAGTAGGCCAATAAAATTCAGATTGTAAAATTTTGTATATTGTTTTATCAACACCAAATTGTCACCCAAAATCAGAATTATGACATTTTTGTATAATTTCATAAGTCTCTTCTAAAGGTACACATCTTCAAATAATCTGATCCTTTCCTTGTTTATATAAAAATGGGTCATCCCAAAAATAAGTATTAGCTTCAGAAATAAATTTCCTCTTATGTTGGCATGTCATTCCATAGGGTATAATATTACTTACAAGAAAGTTCACAATGTCGACATACCATGGAACACACCACTCATTTATATTGAACAGTTTTTCATCTGGAAAATATTCATTAATTTCATTTTAAAAATAGAGTGGTTTTTCTAACTCAAGTCTGGACAAATGATCAGCAATTTAATTTTCAGTTCCCTTCCGATCTACTATTGTAAAATCAAATTCTTGCAAAAGAAGAATCCATTTTATAAGTCTTGGTTTAACAACCTTCTTTTTCATTAAGTACTTAATAGCAGAATGATCTGTATGCATTACGCAATGAGTTCCAATTAAATATGATCTAAATTTATCAAAGACATATACTATTGCTAATAACTCTTTTTCAGTTTTTGTATAATTAATTTGGGTTTCATTAAGAGTTTTACTAGTATAGTAAGTTACTTTGAAAATTTTATCATATTTTTGTCCTAAAATATCTCCAATAGCATAATCACTAGCATCGCACATCAATTCAAAAGGTTTTCCCCAATCTGGTGAAACTACAATTGGTGCAGTGACTAATTTTTCTTTTAATAACTCAAAAGCTTTTAGGCATTCTTCATCAAAATTAAAAATTACATCTTTCTCCAGTAAATGGCATAAAGGCTTAGAAATTTTTGAAAAGTCTTTAATATATCGTCTGTAGAATCCAACATGTCCTAAAAAACTCCCAATTTTCGTTACATTTGTTGGATAAGGTAAATTAGCGATCACTTGAATTTTAGCAGGATCTAATTCCATACCATTTTCTGATATTTGATGTCCTAATATAATTCCTCCTGCTACCATGAATTGACATTTTTTCCAATCAAGTACTAAATTTGCTTCTTCACAGCGCTTAAGAACTTTTGATAAATGTTCTAAAAAGGAGTCAAATGAAGTTCCAAACTTTGAAAAATCATCCATAAAGACTTCAATCCATTTTTCAATTAAATCACAAAAAATTGCCATCATACATCTTTAAAATGTAGCAGGGGCATTACCTAAAAAAAAGACATTCTTCTAAAAACAAATGTACCATAAGGACTGGTAAAAGTTATTTTCTCTTGATCCTCAGAAGTTATTTTAATTTGGTGATAACTAGCATATCCATCCAGAAAACAAAAATATTTATGCCCAGCTAGCTGTCTAACATTTGATTTAGAAAGAGTAGTGGAAAATGATCATTCCTTGTGACAAGATTTAATTTTCTATAATCAATACATATTCACCGCCCTATGACTTGTCTAGTAGGTATTAACTCATTATATTCATTCATAGTCACAATTACTGCTCCTTTCCTAGGAACACAATGAATTGGACTAACCCATGCACTCTGAAATAGGGTAGATAATTCCAGCATCTAACCACTTCAAAATTTTCTTCTTTACAACTTCTTTCATAAAATGATTCAATCTTCTTTGAGGATTGACCAAAGAAAATATGTTGAGATTTTCATACCTATTTTATACTAATATTGATGATATTGCACTTTAAAGAAGGATTTTTTGATGTTTTGTTGCAGGTATGTTGAATTATGGTCATTGGAGCAAAACGATGCAAAAATGAACGAATTTGGAGCGAAAATAACCAAAATATGAAGATTTGAACTAGGGCGCCGACAGCGAGCCCAACGAAGCCGATGATGGGTTTTCCCGAAAGTTCAGAATTAAATGTTCTAGAAGGCCGCTGACGGCGCCCTCGAGGTCACCGACGGCGAGATCGGCGATTATCTCAACAGGTGCATTGAATGTGGACAATTTTTGAGGGGATGCTTAGGCAACTCTTGGGAAAACTCTTCTACAACTTTAAGAGAAACTTTTGGCCAAAAATAGAGGAGTGGGGGAGGAAGTTGAGTCGAGTGTAGAGAGTTTAATTTAGGGTTAGATTGTGAGAAATTCTTCGAGAGATTGTAACAGTTGAGGGAAAGTGAGAGATTTCTTCCTCTTTGCTGCTTTGAAGAAGAATTCTGTGTACTGTAAAGAAAGGAAGAGATTCAGAGGAACTTCAAGGAGTTTGCNAAGGAGTTAGGGGAGGAAGTTGAAGAGAGTGTAGAGGGTCTGGTAGAGTGTAGAGAGTTTAACTTAGGGTTAGATTGTGAGGAATTCTTTGAGAGATTGTAAGAGTGGAGGGAAAGTGAGAGATTTCTTCCTCCTTCCACTTCGAAGAAGAATTCTGTGTGCTGTAAAGAAAGAAAGAGATTCAGAGGAACTTCGAGGAGCAATATTATGAGGAATTCTTCGAGAAATTGTAAGAGTGGAGGGAAAGTGAGAGATTTCTTCCTCCTTGCTCGCTTCGATGAAGAATTCTGTGTACTGTAAAGAAAGGAAGAGATTCAGAGGAACATCGAGGAGTTTGCTTGGGGAGGAATTAGAAATAAGTGATATTTACTTATTGTAGTTTGTATGACTTTGCTTTTATATATAAATTTCTAGTTTTGTCGTATCTTCCCCATGAGTTCTGAGTAGTTTTCTCTGTCTTTCTCATTGTCTTGAGATTTTGTGAAATGGTGATTTGAATTGGTTGAGCCCTGAGAATGTTAAAGAAGTTGTGATGATCTTTTCACTTTGATCTTAATTTACTTTCAATCTGGCCAATTGATTTGTTAAAATATGTTGAGTTTTACAACTAAAGTGAAGATTACATCTAAGATT
>JXCR01147368.1:146058-166151 GCA_002079205.1 Phalaenopsis hybrid cultivar
TGCTATTATCCAAATGGTACAAAATAATCAATTCGGAGGTAATTCACTTATCTATCCAAAATCCTGATGTAGCTACTAATTCATTTGAGCTTAAACCTGCTATAATTCACTTATCAATCCAAAATCCTGATGTAGCTGCTAATTCATTTGAGCTTAAACCTGCTATTATCCAAATGGGTACAAACTAATCAATTCGGAGGTACATCAAATGAAGATCCTAATTTACAACTCGCTAGTTTTTTAAAATTTTGTGCTACCTTTAAATATGACAGAGTTTTAAATGATGTTGTTAGACTTAGAATTTTTCCTTTTTCACTTAAGGATAAGGCTAAGATGTGTTTAAATTTGTTAGCATCTGGATCTATTAGAACTTGGGGAGAACTTTCACATAAATTTCTATCCAAATATTTCCCTCAATCTAAAACTGTTAAACTTAGAAATAACATAACATCATTTTGTCAGATTGATGGAGAGTCGATATATGAAGCTTGAGAGAGATTTAAAGATCTTCTTAGGAAGTGCCCTCATCATTCGTTACCAGATTGGTTGATAATTCAAACTTTTTATAATGGATTAGTAGGATCACTTAGATCGATTATAGATATTGCGGCTGGTTGTTCTTTAATGTCAAAACCTTTTGATGAGGCTTATTCGTCAATAGAAGAGATGACTACCAACAATTTTCAATGGCCCTCTGAAAGGTTAAATCCTAAAAGGGTCACTAGTATCCACGATTCTGATGCAATATCTATGTTAGCTTTGCAGAATGCTGCAATATCAAAGAAATTAGATCATTATGGAATGAATTATTCTCCAACACCTACTATGAAGAAGAAAATTCATCTGGGCAATTTGTGGATGTTCAACCTTCATATGAGACCTTAAATGCTATGATTGGTGCAATATCAAAGAAATTAGATCATTATGGGATGAATTATTCTTCAACACCTCCTATGATGGACAATATCAAAGAAATTAGATCATTATGGGATGAATTATTCTTCAACACCTCCTATGATGGAAGTAATATCAAGGAAATTAGATCATTATGGGATGAATTATTCTTCAACACCTCCTATGATGGAAGAAATTCATCTCGGCAATTTGTGGATGTTTAACCTTCGTATGAGATTTTAAATACTATTAATAATAGACCCAACACCCTTATTCAAACTATTATAACCCAGGTTGGAAGAATCATCCTAATTTTAATTAGGGTAACAAATCTTTTACAAATCAACAATGGGCAAAGAACCCAGTGAACCCATTAGGAAATTCATCCAACCAAGGAAATGTTAATTATAGACCTTCTTATCCTCTAGGATTTAACAGTAACACTCAAATTAAGGAAAAGAAGTTGTCTATGAAAGAGATGATATTAAACATGGGTCAACAATTGCAGAATCAAGGAAATTAATTACAAATTCAAGTAAATCAATAAAAAAATTAAGGAACTACTATTAAGAATATTGAAAATCAATTGGGGCATATCGCTACTATGCTTAGTAACCGAAAATTGATAACTTTTCCTAGTACTGTGGAACCNTATTAAACCCAATGATGAAAGAAGTAGTCAAAAAGGAAATTTTGAAATTGTTGGACACCAGAATTATATATCCTATTTCAGACAGTGCTTGGGTAAGTCTAAATCATTGTGTTCCTAAGAAAGGAGGAGTTACTATTGAAACGAAAGAGAATAATGAATTAATACATATCAGACAAGTTACTGGGTGGTGTATTTGCACTGTTATAAAAAAATTAAACACTGCCGCTAGGAAAGATCACTTCCCTTTACCTTTTTTAGACCAAATAGTAGATAGACTTGCTGGGCACAATAATTTTTGCTTTTTAGATGGTTTTTAGACCAAATAGTAGATAGACTTGTTGGGCACAAATATTTTTGTTTTTTAGATGGATATACCAAGTTACTATCAAATTCCTATTGCTCCTGATGATCAAGAAAAGACAACATTTACTAGTCCTTTTAGAACTTTTACTTTCGAAGAATGCTTTTCGGATTATGTAATGCACCTACAACATTCTAGAGATGTATGATGTATATATTTAATAAGTTAATTGATGATGGATTGGAAGTATTTATGGATGATTTCTCTGTATTTGGAACATCATTTGACACATGCTTAAATTCTCTTGAAAAAGATTTGGAGTTATGCGAAAGAACTAATTTAGTTCTAAATTAGGAGAAATGTCAATTTATGGTTGCAGGAGGAATTGTGTTAGGGCATAAAATTTCAGAAAATGGTATGGAAGCAGACCCTACAAAAATTCAAGTTATATCTNTGGAAGCAGACCCTGCAAAAATTCAACTTATATCTAAATTAACACCTCCTACTAATGTAAGAGAGGTTAGAAGTTTTCTTGGACATGTTAACAGACGTTTTATTAAAGATTTTTCTAAAATTATTAAACATCTATGCCAAATTTTAGAAAAGGATAAGAAATTTGAATTTACTGAAAACTATTTAAATGCCTTTGAGTTATTAAAAGAAAAATTAATCACAGCCCTATTATAGTTTTACCTAACCAGGAGAAACCATTCGAACTGATGTATGATGCTAGTGATTATGTTATTAGAGTTGTTCTTGGACAAAAGTATGAAAAGATTTTTAAAGTTATATACTATGCTAGTAAAACTCTTAACGATGCTCAAATTAACTATACTGTTACTGAAAAAGAGTTACTGTCCATTGTGTATGCTTTAGACAAATTTAGATCTTATTTAATTGAGACTAAATGTGTTGTGCACACTGATCACTCTGCTATTAAATGTCTGATGCAAAAGAAGGATGCTAAACCAAGGTTAATTAGATGGATACTTTTGATGCAAAAATTTGATTTTATGGTTATTGATAGAAAGGGAACTGATAATCAAATTGCTGGTCATTTATCGAGATTAGAAAATCATGAATTATCTGACACCGACAATGAAATTATAGACAGTTTCCCTGAGAGATTAGAAAATCAAGAATTATTCGACACTGACAATGAAATTACAGACAGTTTCCCTGATGCATGATTAGAAAATCATGAATTATCTGACACTGACAATGAAATTACAGACAGTTTCCCTGATGAATATTAGAAAATCATGAATTATCTGACACTAACAATGAAATTACAGACAGTTTCCCTGATGAACATTTATAATATTAATGAGTGAAAAATACCATGGTATGATGATATTATTAATTATATTGTAAGTGATATTTTTCCACTTATGCTGACATTACAACAAAAAAGAAAATTCATTCATGATGCGAAAGAATATTTTTGGGATGAACCTAATTTATGTAAACAATGTAAGGATCTTATTATGAGAAGATGTGTACCTTATGAAGAAACTGAACTAATCATTCATGATTCTGAATTTGGAGGACATTTTGGGATTGATAAAACTGCTTATACAATTTTACAAGCTATGGATCTTATTATGAGAAGATGTGTACCTTATGAAGAAACTGAACTAATCATTTAGAAATGTCATTTAGAATTTGGAGGACATTTTGGGATTGATAAAAATGCTTATAAAATTTTACAAGCTGGATTCTATTGGCCTACTTTCTTTAGAGATGTTTACAGATACATAGAAACTTGTGATCGATGCCAACGAGTAGGCAATATATCTAGAAGTAATGAAATGCCTCTGAATTTCATGTTAGAAGTTGAGATCTTTGATGTTTGGGGATTAAATTTCATGGGACCATTTATTCCTTCATCTGGGAACTTATACATATTAATTGCAATAGACTACGTTTCAAAGTGGATTTAAGCACAAGCTTTACCTCGTTGTGACGCTACAAGTCTTTCAAGATTTTTAATGAAAAATATTTTCACTAGATACAGAATACCGAGAATGATTATCATAGACGTAGGATCTCATTTTAGGAATAAATACATTCAGAGATTGGCATAAAAGTTTAATATTATTCATAGAATCTCTACTTCCTATCACCCTCAAACCAGTAGGTTAGCTGAAGTTTCTAATAGAGAGATTAAACAAATACTTGAGAAGACTGTAAACCCTAGTAGAGTAGATTGGTCCACTAGACTGGATACTGCATTATGGGCTTGTAGGAATGCCTATAAAACTCATGTTGGAATGACTCCTTACAGGCTGATTTCTAGAAAGACTTATCACTTACCTGTAGAATTGGAGCATAAAGCATATTGGACGATTAAATAATTCAATTATAATTTGAAAGATGCTGGTGAGAAGAGATTGTTACAATTGAATGAATTGGATTAAAGATTTCAATTATAATTTGAAAGATGCTGGTAAGAAGAGATTGTTACAATTAAATGAATTGGAAGAGGAAATGAATCTTATGATAACGATAGAATTTATAAGGAGAAACTAAAGTTATGGCATGATCAATCTTATGATAATGATAGAATTTATAAGGAAAAGCTAAAGTTATGGCATGATCGAAAGATTAATATGCTGGTAAGAAGAGATTGTTACAATTAAATGAATTGGAAGAATTAAGAAATGAATCTTATTTGGTAAGAAGAGATTGTTACAAATAAATGAATTGGAAGAATTAAGAAATGAGTCTTATGATAACGACAGAATTTATAAGGAAAAAATTAAAGTTATGGCATGATCGGAAGATTAACCAGAAGAACTTTGAATTAAATGAATTGGAAGAATTAAGAAATGAGTCTTATTATAACAACTTAAGAAGAGATTGTTACAATTAAATGAATTGGAAGAATTAAGAAATGAATCTTATGATAATGTAGAATTTATAAGGAAAAATTAAAGTTATGGCATGATCGGAAGATTAACCAGAAGAAATTTAAACCAGGACAAGATGTAAAAACTAAAGTTATGGCATGATCGGAAAATTAACGTCTTATGATAACGACAGAATTTATAAGGAGAAACTAAAGTTATGGCATGATCGGAAGATTAACAAAAGAACTTTGAACTAGGATAAGAAGTTTTGCTTTACAATACAAGGCTGAAGTTATTCCCTGAAAAATTTTGAACCAGGATAAGAAGTTTTACTTTACAACACTAGGCAGAAGTTATTTCCTGGTGAGGACAAGAAGTTTTGCTTTACAATACAAGGCTGAAGTTATTCCCTGGGAAATTGAAGTCTCAAGACAAGAAGTGAAATTAAAGTTATGACATGATCGAAAGATTAACCAGAAGAACTTTGAACCAGGACAAGAAGTATCGTATGAATTGGAAGAATTAAGAAATGAATCTTATGATACGACAGAATTTATAAGGAAAAACTAAATTTATGGCATGATCGGAAGATTAACCACAAGAACTTTGAACCAGGATAAGAAGTTTTGAATAAGAAATGAATCTTATGATAACGACAAAATTTATAAGGAGAAACTAAAGTTATGGCATGATTCAAGAAATGAATCTTATGATAACGACAGAATTTATAAGGAGAAACTAAAGTTATGGCATGATCAAAGATTAACCAAAAGAACTTTGAGCCAGGACAAGAAGTTTTGCTTTACAATATAAGGCTGAAGTTATTCCCTGGGAAATTGAAGTCTCGTTGGTTAGGAACCTTTACTGTGACTCAAGTTTATACTTACAGAGCTATTGAAATTGAAGATCAAAAGACTGAGAATAGATTTAAAGTAAATTGACACAGATTAAATCCGTATTTTGAGGGTAAAAGACCAAATTTTAAAGAGGTTTTAATGATCAGTCAACCTGAATATAAGCGCTTTATGGGAGGCAACCCATTGTTATCTTTATTTTTATTGTAAATATAATATTTTTATTTGAAATTATCATTAGTTTGTGGTAGTATTGAACTCTACTACTCATGTTTACCCTTGAAATATCTTAAAATTGGGATCTATAGAAAAAATTAGAACGCATTCAGACCAAAGCGAAATTGTGAAATTTTTAACTTGGGCGCCGACGGCGCCATCGATGCCGCCGACGGCGGGTTTTTCCTGAGAGTCCTGGCAATTAATTCTAAATGCTCGCCAACGGCGCCATCGACGCCGTCGATAGTGAGAACGGCGGGATGACGGTTTTCAGAGTTTGAATGGACAGTTTTTGGTGGTTTTAGGCGGGATCTACTCCCTATAAACTTCTAAATTCGTTTCTTAAGTTTGTATTTCCACAAAAATGAATTGAAACTCCACCAAATTCATCCCTATGGCGTCCAATTCCCCTGAAAACCATAGATTGCGAGTGTTCAACTGGATAAAGTTCATTAGTTCTGAGGCATAGAGAATCTTCAACAAAGTGCTGAGAAAGAGGAGATTAATCAAGGAAAGATGATTTGTGAATCGAGGATTGAACAATCCTTTGATAGCAATTGAAGAGATGATTGTGCAACAAATATGAGAAGTGTTGTGCTACACTACAGCCGTCGTAGTTGTTCCTGTGGTGAAGGAGTTTTATGTTAATTTGCATGGAATCAACCAGGGAGTCATCTATGTGCGAGGTAGATGGATAACTTTTACTCCTGCACAGATTAATGAGTTATATATGATCAAGAATGTTCATGTCTGTCATTATTCTAACTTTGTTCCGACAAGAAACCTGATGAATGAGATCTGCCAATATTTGACGGAAGAAACTGAAGACTGGGAAATGAGAGAAAAAGGTTATGTTAATTTTTCTACGACACTTCTAAACCCCGTTTCTAAACACTGGCACTTCTTCATTTCTGCAAAACTATTACCAACGATGAAGATCAGTAAAGTTACTAAGGAAAGTGCTATTCTGAATTACTATATCCAAATGGGGCTGTCAATTGATATTGGATAGATAATTGTGAAGTCTGTTTTGGGCCTGATCAGTTCATGGATCAACTTATGGGCTTGGACATCCTTCAAAAAAAAATTTTACTCTGCAGTCATTTCCAAGTATCTTATGAGAATTGAGAAAAGGTACTTCTACCTTGGAAGCCTTTGGACCCAACCGAGAGGTTCCCAACCAATGAAGATGAGAATGATATGACTATTATTGTGGATCAATCGTCTCATAATTCACTTCCTATTCAGCATTTAGTTCCGGACAGGACACTAGTGATCCTGCTCAGAATCAAGAAATTGGATAAAGAGGTACAAAATGTTATGAATGCAATTAACAATATCTCTGATTTTTTCGATCATCTAGACTTGAGGATGAAAGAGCAATTTGCTCACCCTAGACATATCGAAAGAAGTTTGATACGATTGATGAGAAAGATGAGATTGATAGAAGAGGACTCTACTGAAGAACTTCCATACCGATCCTTCTATAACCTCTTCGTTCATGTTCATTCAATGGGTGATCTCAGAGGAGAAACAAACACTGAATCAGAAGAGTAGTAGATTTACCTTGCTACCTGTATGTCTATGTGTGTAATTTGATTTGAACTTTGTGTTTGCTTTGCTTTAGAATTATGTTTTTTGATCTCAACATAGTTGGGATTGAGCATAGGATGTTTGTTTTCAGCTTTTAGAGTGTTGTGGCTTGGATTGCGACGCTGAATTGATGTATCAAGGTTGAGAAAATACTAAGCTTATGTGTGTCGTGTAACATGTATAGTAACCCTTGAAATTTATATATAATTTTGATGTTTTATGTTGTGAATGTTTATTTTTGTTAGTACATCATTTAATCACTTAAAATTGATGTCTATAATGATTGAACAGATGTCGTTGAGGCTTGAAATTGATCAAAATCACAAAAATCTAGAAATTGACCCAATTTTGAAAATCTCGCCGACGGTGAATTTTTCCCAAGACTTAGGCTATTAATTCAATATAGCTCGCTGATGGCACCGAAGACCCCGCCAACAACAAGATTCTAAAAAAACACTTTTAACCGCAATTTTGACCAGTCAACCGCCACTATTCATCATCCCCGTCCTCTTAAAAAATGAAAATTTCAATCTAGGGCTTGAAGATCTTGGATTTGGGGGCGATTTCAAAGCATTTAGACACCATATTTTATCATCTCTACGTAAGAGCTTCACTCCAACCTAAAAATATTTGATTTTCACCTTAAATTTCTTCCACAGTGAGAAGATCCAAAAATTTTGAGAATGTGGAGAAAAAATTTGGAAGAAATTCATGGAATTTACTTTTGGACTCTTAGAGTCACTCTTGGAAGCCATTATTTGAGTATTTGAAGTTCATTTTGGAAATTGTTTTATAATTTTGATTAGATTGACATGGCTCTGCGATAAAAGAGGCGACTTGAGTTTGACGAGTCTCGCTTCGTCAATGCGAAGGCTCAGTCGAGATTTACTTCAGTATTTGAAGGGAAGAAATGTATACAGAAAGACTTGAGTTTGATCAAGTTTTTGAGAGTCCGGGAGGAGAAATTGAACGAGTTATTACCGAACGGAGGTGGGAAAACTTCTGTTATACCACCAATAAGGCTGCTGCAAATATTTTGAAAGAATTTTATGTCAATGTATTCTATTCTGAGGACGGAACAGTTTGAGTGCGGGGATTTTTTTTTGAATTTAGTGTCGTGCGCATTAACTCCTTTTATGAAGTCTCAGACTCCTATAGTTGCCATTATGAAACTTTCAATACAATGGAAGGCCTGCTGAATGATGTCATCAACTTTCTCACTAATGGGAAAGGGACATAGAAGATAAAGCAATGAGAACAGGTAAATTTTTCTGCTTCTATGTTGAATGTCACATCTAAAGCGTAACACCATTTTATTTCCTCTATTCTGTTACCTACCTATCATCATTGTGAGGTAACAAGAGATAGAGCTATTCTAAATTTCTGTATTCAGAATTATCGAACTATTAATGTGGGGAGAATTATTTTTAAGAATATATTGACCATGACAAAGAGTGAAATAAGTGGAGGTCTGGGACATTCTGGCCTCATTTATGCACTTTGCTAATTTTCTGAAGTTGAAGCTGGAGATGATGAAGAATGGGTTTACCCTATGAAACCCATTAGTAAAGCTAATTTGAGGACATATGAATCCCATGAAAAATGGAGATCTGGGAGTAGGAGTCAAGAACCTTCTACTAGTAGAGATATCCCCTCTACTAGTTATAACCTTCCTTCCTCTAGTTCCCCTACCCTGAATGATTTAATGATTGAGTTGACCTTGCAACGAAAGAGTATAGAGTTAATAAATGAAAGAATTGGGGGATTAGAATGTATACATGATTATGATAGTGAGTACCTACAAAGACATTCTGATTTTGATATAGCTTTCTACGAAGCTCAGACCTGGTACAACAGAGGTGAGTCTGATGTTACTTTTCCTGAATGCCCCCGTTATACTCAGTATCAGCCCAATCCACCTACTGACCAGGGAGACAAAGATACAACCTGAGATTTTGATAAATGATAGTAATTGATGTACTTTTATTTTTGTAATTTATGTAATAGAGATAGATGTTTGTTTGGTTATACTTTCATTTTTATTTCTATGTTGCAATTGGATAATTTTTAATTATTGTTTTAAATGCTTAGTGTGGTAGTTGAAATTTGCATGTGTAGTTATAATAGATGTTGATTAGTACTTTGTAAATTGTAATGTGATGTGATTTTTATTTGCATTTTAATATCTTTGTAATTGTTTGTTGTTTAGTATTGTGGATGTGTTAGCGAAATATTATGTTTGTATAATGTTTAGTTTTGTACTTATTTTAAAATTTCATTACCCAGCAAATTCTCTAATGATTTATATGTATAGAAAGCTCTTAATATTACAGAACAGTTGAAGTAAAAATTTTGAGGACTGCAAAATTTTAGAATGATGAAAATGCCTAAAGTACTGATGTATGATTTATATTTAGAATTTTCTTTCCACTTGTATCATTCCATATTGAAAAATTTAAGTTTGGATGAGGGAAGAAAAAGATTTAACTATTAGATGTTCTCTATTTAAATATTTTCAAAAATTGTTAATATGATTTTATGTAGTGAATTTAATTGAGAGAACTATATTTTGTAGATATTTAAATATTATGGTAGATTTAAAGAATATTTTTGTAAGGAAAATTAAATTTGTAGATTAAGATATTTAGTATAAGAGAATAAGACTATAGTTAACTATTTAAAGTAAAGAAACCTATTTTTTGAAATATTAAAAATCTTAGAAATTTATTTGAGAAGAAAAGATTGGGGCTCAATGATGTAAAAGCTGTGAAATACTTATAAGGTAAAGGAATGCTTTGAGTTTCAAATTTAGGGAAAGAAATGTGATGTTCAAAATCATTAAAGGCTATCCAGATATAGTAATCCTCACTTAAAAAAGAGAAAAAAAGGATTGACAACAATCCCTGAAAAGAAAAGAAAAAAATATATAGGACTGAAAGCAATCCAAATATATATATATATATATATATNTGACTAGATAATCTTGTACATATATAGTTAATTTAATTACTTGAATTTTTTATGAAAATCTCACTATGGTATTTACTTAAATCAAACTTATAGTATTTCTGAATTAAGACTTTACTGTAATAGATCATAACTTTTATGTAGTACTAAAATTACTTGAGGACAAGTAATAGTTTAGGGGATTTTGACCAAGGAAAAAATATGTTGAGATTTTCATACCTATTTTATACTAGTATTGACGATAATATACTTTAAAGAAGGGTATTTTTTATGTTTTGTTGCGGGTATGTTGAATTATGGTCATTGAAGTAAAAAGAAGCAAAAATGAGCGAATTTGGAGCGAAAAGGACCAAAATATGAAGATTTGAACTAGGGCACCGACGGGGAGCCCAACGGCGCCAACGTCAGGTTTTTCCCGAGAGTTCAAAATTAAATATTCTAGAAGGTCGCCGACGGCAACCTCGAGGCCGCCGACGGCGAGATCGACAGTTATCTCAACAGGTGCATTGAATGTGGACAATTTTTGAGGGGATGCTTAGACAACTATTGGGAAAAATCTTCTACAACTTTAAGAGAAACTTTTGGCCGAAAAAAGAGGAGTTAGGGGAGGAAGTTGAAGAGAGTCCGGTAGAGTGTAGAGAGTTTAATTTATGATTAGATTGTGAGGAATTCTTCGAGATATTGTAAGGGTGGAGGGAAAGTGAGAGATTTCTTCCTCCTTGCCGCTTCGAAGAAGAATTCTATGTACTGTAAAGAAAGGAAGAGATTCAGAGGAATCTCGATGAGTTTGCTTGGGGAGGAATTAGAGATAAGTGATATTTACTTATTGTAGTTTGTATGACTTTACTTTTGTATATTAATTTCGAGTTTTGTCGTATCTTCCCCATGAGTTCTGAGTAGTTTTCTCTGTCTTTCTCCTTGTCTTGAGATTTTGTGAAATGGTGATTTGAATTGGTTGAGCCTTGAGAATGTTAAAGAAGTTGTGAAGATATTTTTACTTTGATCTTAATTTACTTTCAATCTGCCAATTGATTTGTTAAAATATGTTGAGTTTTTCAACTAAAGTGAAGATTACATCCAAGATTTGGGAGGTCAAAGCCCTTAGAAATTGGGTGCAAATAAATAGGGAAATGAAATTATCGGGCATAGAATTGGAGATTTGGGGAGGTCAAAGCCCTTGGAAGTTGGGTGCAAATAAATAGGGAAATAATATTATCGGGCATGGGAGGTCAAAGCCCTTAGAAATTGGGTGCAAATAAATAGGGAAATGAAATTATCGGGCATAGAATTGGAGATTTTGGAGGTCAAAGCCCTTGGAAGTTGGGTGCAAATAAATAAGGAAATAAAATTATCGGGAGTAGAATTGGAGATGAGGTCAAAGTTCTTGGAAGTTGGGTGCAAATAAATAAGGAAATAAAATTATCAGGCGTAGAATTGTAGATTTTAGAGTGACAGACTAAAATACTCGATTTGGTCCTATAATTTGGGTGTTGAAGTGTAAATGTTAGCCCTCAGGAGAGGGGAACGTGGAAGCTCCAAAGTGAGAGCCAGTATCCTCCCAGCCTAGCCGCAGATTCAGTAACCAAGCATAGGATTAGTCAATGTTCTTTATGTCTGGACCAAAGGGTAAAGAATAGGTATGCTTCTATTTGGCACAATCCAATTTGAACTAATTCACTTTAATTTCTTGACAAGGAGAATGATGTTTTCTTATATAGTGAACTTTACATTAGAAACTTTATTAGTAGAATTAGTTATTTAAGAGTTATTAAAATTATATATTTATTTCAATTGCCTATTAGTGACAGATTCAATTTGAACTATATTGTTGTGATTAAGTACTGATTTTCTAAAATCTTAATTTGTGGCCTCTAGTATTACTCCCTGTGGGATCGATATCTAGGACTTCATTAGTGCCCTGTATTACTTGAATGATATGTATACTTGCATTGATAAGTGTGAATTTGCAATTATTGAATATTTTATACACCCCTTTATCGAATCTATAACCACTGTCAAGTTTTTGGCGTCGTTACCGGGGAATTAAATCTTCTAGCAGCAGTATCAAATTCTTGTATTTTTAAGCATTTATAAGGTCGCTGTCAGTTATGTTCAAGAAAGTTTTGAAATTTTGGACACAATAGAGAAAAATAAATCATTTTGTCCATCTATTGAAAAACCTCCAGAATTTGAGTTGAAATTACTTCCTAAACATTTAAAATATGTCTTTTTAGGAGATTCCTCTACTTTACCTGTTATAATTTCCTTGAAGTTAACAAAGGAAGAAGAAGAAAAGCTGATGAAAATTTTGAAAAATTTTAAGAAAGCCTTCGGATGGACAATTGTTGATATTAAAGGAATCAGTCCTTCAATTTGTATGCATAGAATTAATCTTGAAGAAAACTGCAAACCCATGGCTGATCCACAAAGGAGATTAAATTTTGTTATGAAAGAGGCTGTTAAGAAAGAAATTTTAAAGTGGTTAGATGCTTGAATTATCTACCATATTTCAGATAGTGCATGGGTCAGTCCAATTCACTGTGTTCCTAAGAAAGGAGGAGTAACTATAACTGTAAATGAGCATAATGAGTTAATACCTATTAGACAAGTTACAGAGTGGTGAATATGCATTGATTATAGAAAATTAAATCTTGCCACTAGGAAAGATCATTTTCCACATTCTAGATCAAATGCTGGATTGACTAGATGGGCATAAATACTTTTATTTTCTAAATGGATATACTGGTTATCACCAAATTCAATAAATGCTGGATAGACTAGCTGGGCATAAATACTTTTGTTTTTTGGATGGATATACCGGTTATAGTTGGATAGACTAGCTGGGCATAAATACTTATGTTTTTTGGATGGATATACTGGTTATCACCGTGGGCATAAACACTTCTGTTTTCTAGATGAATATATCAGTTATCACCAAATTCAAATATCTCCTAAGGATCAAGAGAAAACAACATTTACCATTCCTTATGATACTTTTGCTTTTAGAAGAATGCCCTTTGGTTTATGTAATGCCCCTGCTACATTTCAAAGATGTATGATGACAATTTTTTGTGATTTAATTGAAAAAGGGATTGAAGTCTTTATGGATGACTTTTCAGTGTTTGGAACTTCATTTGACTCATGTTTAAAACATTTATCTAAAGTTCTTAAGCACTGTGAAGAAACAAATTTAGTCCTTAACTAGGAAAAATGCCAATTTATGATAGCATGAGGAATTGTATTAGGTCATCAAATATCAGAAAATGGTATGGAAGTAGATCCTGCTAAATATCAAGTGATCGCTAATTTACCTTATCTAATAAATATAAGGGAAATTAGGAGTTTTTAGGACATGATGGATTATATAGGCGATATATTAAGGACTTTTCAAAGATTGCTAAGCCTTTATGTCATTTACTGGAGAAAGATGCAATTTTCAATTTTGATGAGGAATGCCTAAAAATTTTAAATTATTAAAAAAAATTTCGCTGTACCAATACATAGTTTCACCAAATTGGGAAAAACCTTTTGAACTTATGTGTGATGCAAGTGATTATGATATTGGAGTTTCACCAAACTGAGAAAATCTTTTGAACTTATGTGTGATGCAAGTGATTATGCTATTGGAGCTGTTTTAGAAGAAAGATATGATAAAATTTTTAAAGTTATTTACTATGTTAGTAAAACTCTTAATGAAACTTAAATTAATTATACAATAGCTGAAAAAGAGTTATTAGCAATAGTATATGCCTTTGATAAATTTAGATCACATTTGATTGGAACTCATTGTATAATGCATACAGATCATTATGATATTAAGTACTTAATGAAAAAGAAGGATACTAAACCGAGACTTATAAGATGGATTCTTCTTTTATAAGAATTTGATTTTGAAATAGTAGTTCGGAAGGGAACTGAAAATCAAATTGTTGATCATTTGTCCAGGCTTGAATTAGAAAAACCACTCTGTTTTGAAAAAGAAATTAATGAACATTTTCCAAATGAAAAATTGTTCACTTCAAATGAGTGACGTGTTCCGTGGTATGTCGACATTGTGAACTATATTGTTAGTGATCTTAAACCTTATGGAATTACATACCAATAAATGAGAAAATTTATTTCTGAAGATAAGACTTATTTTTGGGATGACCCATATTTATATAAACAAAAAAGGATCTGATCATTTGAACAAGTGTACCATTAGAAGAAACTTATGAAATTATAAAAAAAATGTCATAATTCTGATTTTGGGGGGCATTTTGGTGTTATTAAAATAATATACAAAATTTTACAATTTGGATTTTATTGGCCTACAATTTTTAGAGATGTTAATGCTTATATCAAAACTTGTAATATATGTCAAAGAGTAGGTAATATTTTTAGAAGAAATGAGATGCCTCTCAATTATTTGCTAGAAGTTGAAATATTTGATGTTTGGGGATTAGATTTCATGAGACCATTTATATCATCTTTCGGAAACTTATATATTCCGTTAGCAGTGGACTATGTATCCAAATGGATAGAAGCTGTTGTTTTATCTTGATGTGATGCTCAAATTGTTTCAAAATTTTTGAAAACGAACATATTTTGTAGATTTGGGATGCCGAGAGCTATCATTACTGATAGGGGAAGTCATTTCAGAAATGTCATTATGAAGAAGTTATTAAAGAAATATCATATAAATCATAGGATTGTTATTGTTATGATCCTCAGACAATTGGTTTGGTTGAATTATCCAATTGGGAAATTAAAAGAATTATGGAAAAATATGTGAATCTAACAAAAATGGAATGATCAGTCAAACTTGATTATGCTTTGTGGGCTTATAAGACTGCATATAGAACTCCTATAGGAATGTCCCCATATAGGCTAATATTTGGGAAAGCTTGTCACTTACCAGTTGAACTTGAGCATAAACCATATTGGGCTATTAAAGAGTTCAATTATAATTTAAAAGATACTGGTAAGAAAAGATTGTTACAATTAAATGAGCTTGAAGAGATAAGGAATGGATCTTATGAGAGTGCTAAAATTTATAAAGAAAAGAGAAATGTGGCATGATCAAAAGATTCTTACTAAAAATTTTCAGTCAGGACAACAAGTTTTGCTATATAATGCAAGGTTAAGATTATTTCAAGGAAAACTTAGGTTCAGGTGGATGAGCCTATTTGTTGTGATAAAAGTTTATACTTATGGAGCTGTGGATATTAAATATCCTAATTCTAAAAAAAATTTCAAGGTGAATGGACATAGGCTGAAACCTTCTTATATAGGGGATCAGCATAAATATAATGATTTAATGATGTTGGGTCAACCAGAATGAGCACTGGTTACGTCAGGCTGACGACGTAAAACTAAGCGCTTTGTGGGAGGCAACCCATAACTATCAGTGTGTTTTTGCTTTGATTGTTGTTTTGAGTCTAATTAAGAAATTTGGGGTAGTATTTTTGATTTTATTATGTGCTAGTAATGATTTTTAGACTTTATTTAGTGACCTATACATGTTAGAATGAGAATTTAGACATTAAGTTGGCTGGTGCAAAACTGTGCACTGGTGCTTAAGCGCCAGATCCGACGCTTAAGCGCAACAATTTAATCACATGTCCAAATTTTGATTTCTAGAAGGTGTAACTGTAATTTAGTTGGAATAAACATGCCTTAGCAGTTTCTAGTCTTGCCTAAAAGTTATGAGGGGGAATTAGGCCTATAAATATAAGGGATTTGTGAAGGAATTTCACCCCAGATTATAGGTGCTCCTTAATGGGCATGCACATGATCTTTTCACCTCTGATATAAGCATAAAATAGGGGAATCCTCTTTCACTTACTATCTTTATTCTAGTATTTGGTTATTATTCTAGATTAATTAATTCCCTGCAGATTATACATACCCATACTTAGCACAAAAATAAGGCTAGAATGGGAGTTGGTCATTTATCCTATGCTGATGATGTAATTATATTCACTAATGCTTCCAAATACTCTATCAAAAAAACATATCATACTCTTTTATCATTTCAGGAAGCTTCTGGTATGAGCTTTAATATTGAGAAATGACATCTTTATTTTTAGAAACATGTGAGTAGCAATATGAAGCCATTGACATATGAGCAACTAGCTTTACCATTGTTGATTTCTCTTAAAATACTTAGGCCTTAATTTACTCAATGGGAGGAGAAAATAGATGCAATTTGATGTTGTGGTGGATAAAATCAAAAGGAAAATTAGAGATTGGACAAATTATTTTTTATCCTTTAGGGGAAGGATTACTTTGCTGAAAAGTGTGTTAACCTCTATTCCCATATATGCTTTGCAGGTTTTAAGGATCAAATCTAGCACACAGTTAAAACTTGAAAGGCTTTTTAATAATTTTTTATGGCATAAGAATCATAAACAAAGAATTTGAGCCTGTTAGAAGGTACTATGTTGGCCTTTAAATGCAGGTGGGTTGGGATTTTTTTCTTCTGTGGTTAAAATTTAGAAAAGCTGATCCTTTATGGGTCAAATACATGCAAAACAAATATTGTAGAAATTTTCATCCATTGGAGGTTCAATCCAACATTGGCGACTCCAAAACTTGGAGAGGCATGCTGAAAATCAGAAATACTACTGAATTTATCCACTGAAAATTGGGGAATGGTAGCTATCCTTTTGGCATGATAAATGACAGGAAGAAGACTTATCACTTTGCTTTACACATGAGAAAAAAATGACTTGACTGTGGTTGAGCTTTTCCTTGATGAAGGGTGGAACTTGGAGATGCTCACCAATATGTTAGCTAAGGATAGAGTTACTTATATCTCTAAGATTCGTTTTGATAAGTCCCAAAAGAATAAAATTCTGTTGACTGAAACAATCAATTACTCTATTACTAACACTATCTATTCAAAACTTTACACTTGGGACAAGGTGGATTGGGGATGTGAGATTTGGAATAAATGTCTGACCCCTTTTTTATTGGAGAGCTTTACTTGGTTCGATTTCAATGGATGATAACCTTAAATTAAAAGGATTGAGAATCCCCTTCCAATGTTTTCTTTGCAAGTCGGAGGAGCAAAGCGTAAATCATTTGTTTTTTGGATGTGTCTACTCTATCAAAATCTGGATAGTTTTAGGTGATTGGACTGCTATTAAAACCCCTCCGTTGGGTTGGGCAGATTTGTCACAGTGCAAGGAACATTGGTATTATCCTATTCATAAACATCATATATTTAACATAATTCCTTTCATTTGGATTTGGTTCATTTGGTTGGCTAGAAATTCCCACAAGCATGAGAATTGTTGCATTAAGCAGGATAAGGTGATTTCAAATATCTTATCTCGTAAATTGTTTATTTACATAAATTTAGGCCATCCTTCTTTGCTAGTTGGGAGGATTAGTTGGGTTATGATATATCTGGTAGAAATTTTTATAAGGTCTCTCTTGTATGGTGGAAAAAACAACTTTTCCCCTTGATTAAGGTAAATAATAATGGCAGTTGGAAGGCTGATTGTGTAAGTGCAGGTAGGGCCTACAAGTCTCATTTTGATAAACTATTATGTTTTTTTTCTTTACCTTGTATGTTTGTTTGTGCAATATTCGTAGAGGTATAAGTTGTTTGGTTAACCTTATCTATTGTGACTAAAATAAATTGAAATTTCTTGCAAATTGTGATGGATTCAACCATCCTGTTGGACATATTGACGAATAAAGTGTTGATTTATGCAGAACTAATCAACATTCAATAAATATTATCATCACATGGAGCTGCACACCCAAAGAAACTCCAACAGACTTCCTTAACAAAGCGGCTACACAGACTAAGGTTATAATCTTGAAGACCAAGCCTGTTTCTAATCTTAAGTTGCTGCTAATGAGGGACAATCTTAATATGTCCTATCTTAGACCTTTCTCTTAAGATGACATGTTTAGTTTTTGTCTGTTTTCTTATTTATTTGGATTTAGCTATTCCTTTTATTTTAGAGACTTTTTGGGGTATACTTGTATTTGTTTTGTAGACTTTCTTCGATTCTGTTTGTACACCTGGAGTTTGGAACCCTAGGGGTTGAGTACTGTATATTTTGATTTTTAGTAGGAGATCCAATCTCCTAAAACATGTTAACTTTACTTTTGAGTAATAAATTTACCTAAGTGTTTCCTTTAATATATATATATTCTTTTCTTTCTCAAAAAAGAATCGATATTTAGGGCGAACTTATCATCCTGTCCCCTAAATATCGATCCCCATATGTGCTAATTTGACCCAGCTGAGATTCAAACCTGAGGCAGAGGGGACTTACGTCGAAGTTGCCTTCCAACGAGGCACAATTGTGTGTATATATATATATATANGGTTTTGATGTATGCTTGAGATTTGTTTAATTATTTGACTGAAAATCAAATGATCCGAAAGCTATAAATCACTATTCTCAACAAGCAAATGAAATGTATAATATTGGAAGTATTAATTTAGATAAAGTTGAGAATAATTTTGATGCAAATATTTCTAGAAGGTGCATTTACATACATCCACCCAATTCTATGCAAATACATAAGAATTTAGTGGTATGTATATAAATCTTCTAAGGAAAATAATATATAGAAGAATGTACAAAAAAATATAATATATAAATACATAAGAACATAAATGCATTATAGGTACTAATGGAGCACTTCAAAAATCGTATGTAAATACAAAAGAAGTATGGCTGTTAGGTATGTCCTCTTGCAAACTTAGGCAGAGTTTGAGAATAGCTCATTTAAGCAAGGTTTGCTTTTGAAGAAATGTGGAGACATCTTTATGGTTATTTAGGACTTGGTTAGCATGCATTATGGGATGTCAGCCAAATGCTTTCATCTCAGATCACTGTGAGGTCATCCAATGTGCAGTTACAAAGTTGTTTTCAAGAACCATGCATCGCCTCTGTTTATATAATATCATGAAAAAAAATGCATGAAAAATTGAAAGGACATGCAAAATTTATTGCGATAAGGAAGACACTAAAGAAGTTGGCATATAATTGTTTAGGATTGTTGGGTCTATACAAAAGCTTACATATAGAAGTTTATACAGAATTTTATTTGTATATACTATAGTACTTAGCTTTTTTTTACAGAAACTAAGTGCTACAGCAAGGGTCAAATGGGATTTCAATAAAGTAAGTATCTTTTAATTCATACCACCCAAATACTATGTATTTACATAGAAAAATCATTATTTTTATGGGCATTTACATGCACACCACCTAGTTCCGATGTATTTACATATCTAACAACTAAATATTATCTTTTGTCTATTCATTAAACAAGAACTTCATACAGGAAAAAGGCTGAGATGTAAAAATCATGTTTTATGAAAATTTTGTGCTTCAAATAGAGCTGCTAGTTCTTCATAATTAGGTATCTTTTGATGGATGTGAGGAACCAAATTAGCTGACCAATTGCTTGTTGTTGCTTTATCTTCTTGCCAACCTGAGCTTTGAGGACTTAGAGGCAGCCTTGCTGGTGGACCATGATTTTTTACTCTATGTTTTGCTTCCTTTGCAAATTCTATTCTACTGTCGGAATCAAATCTATCGAATTCATCAACTTTAATATCACTATGAAATCTGTACCCAGTAGAGCCTTTCCTTCTCAGAATCGTCTTATCATTGAAGTCATCAGCATCATCATGATCATCATTCATATGGATTGATAAAGTAAAGCTTTGAGAGCTAAATCTCTTTACATAAGAAATTGTGAAATTTGGAGAATTCCTTCTTGATTTATTAGATCTTTGTGGGTAA
>JXCR01147371.1:0-26993 GCA_002079205.1 Phalaenopsis hybrid cultivar
ATATATATATATATATATATATATATATATATATATATATATATATATGTATGTATGTATGTCTGTATGGCATATCATGAAAAATAAAAATGCTTTCAGATTTTAATATTTTTTGATGATGAAATTGATATACCCCAAAAATATGGGGGCTACGGATATGTCATCAACAAAAATTCATCACCGACACAAATCTCGTGGCATTACATGGATCTCGAGGTGATTTTTTGAGTAAGAAATATTCAATCCCCAATAAAAGATCATCCATAAATCGAATTTCAGCAAACTTACAGTCAAACAGACCAGCTCGACAAGAAGAATCCAATGTTACCAAAATTGGTCCAATCCGAACTAAATCAAGCCCAATCAAGTCGTTAAACTACTTTTGTATGTTTTTCGGACACATTTGGAAGATCATACAAATGTTGTTTCTGACGAGTCTACATTCAAATCGAGCATCTTGACAAGAAGAATCTGACAAGCTCATGCTCACTCAATTCTAACATCATTAAGTCAATCAAATGTTCATCAACTGTCGTCCAATTGAGGTAACCACTTTAAGTTTTCTGATCAAAGTTATTCATATTCTTGCATTAACGACACCCACAACTCTATAAATAGAGCCCCATCAATCTCATCAAGAGGAGAAGCGAGCTTGAGGTATGAGGAAGAGCTTGAAGCATTGAGAATGAGTTGAAATTTAACACCACCACCGCCGACTATAATCATCTGTATTTATTTAGGGCATAAATATGCAGGTTTTAAATTTGAAAATATGAGTTCAGACAACTAACCAGTAAATGCTTATATTTTAAATTTATTACAATGACCTCATAGATCATACTAGAAAATTTTACCAACTACAAGGCAAGAAAATAGAAGTGCAAACATTAGTAAAAACATTATAATTTTCTTACAATGGAAGGAAGGGCATGGCAAGGATAGTAATGCAGAAAGTTCACCATTAAAATATGAATGCAGAGACAATGTAGCTCTGCAAAAGACAGACGCAGACGTGAAGTACGCATAAATATTGAAATCAACAGCAATCATGTTTAATGGAGAAGGCATTCAAAAACCATGCTTAAGGAATTCAATAACCAGCGACTAAAGCAATGCAACATGAATCTTTTCATTACAGAATATAGAATATTATGCTTAATGGATAAAGGATTTTTGTTTTTTGTTTTTCAATTTCTTTTTTAACCAAGGGTTACAGCGGTCTTTAAACTTTTGAAGGAGGAAGAAGGTGCAAGCCTTTTGCACTTCCCCTTAATATTCAAAAGATAAACTGATAACCAACTACTTGTGTATCACCTCTCCTCTCCAGTTTTATCTTTTTGATAATTTGGAAAATGCCATATCATCTAACCAACTGACTCAATATGATGCAATCTTTTTGCGCAAACAAGAGTGTTCCTTGCAAACAGAAATTAAATATTCTATAAATAAAGAAATTACATATCCTACATTTAACCCCGAAGAACAGTCCTCAAATTAAGTAGTAAATGAGACTTTTCTGCAAAGGATTTATTTTAATGCCATCTATCCCATAAATAACAAATGAAAATTATTGCTTTCAATATAAACGCGCATGCGCTAATTTTTATTAAGGGAAGTTCTCTTTAGTTATGCTTAAAACTTTAACTCCTACACTAATTTTTTTTGTTTTTTTACTCCTATAGTAAAATGATACATTTCTTGTTTGCAGGAACATCTATTGACCAAGGGATTGCTTACATCCTGANCACCGCCTGAAGATCAAAACTTTCATTAAGCAAGTTTTTTTAGATATGTGTGATACCTTTCACTATATAAAGCTAAATTTGTTAGTTTCGGGATCAATTAGAATATGGAGCGACTTGGCCCGAAAATTCTTAGCAAAATACTTTCTACCTTCGATGATATAACTTTTTTTTTTTTACCACCATGAAGGTAAATCTATTCATGAAGTTTGGGAAAGTTCAAGGAACTTCTTAAGAAGTGCCCCTACCATGTGTTGCCTACTGGTTGATAATTGAGTTTTTTTTTTTATTTATAATGGGTTAGTAGAATCTCTACTTTTCTTAGTTGATGTTCATATAGGGAGAATATTTTACTAATTTATTAAGAATTTTTTTAAAATATTTATGAGAAATTTTTTATTCTCATTTTTATACTATGATGATATGATTTTTATATTATCTTTTTAAAAATATTTTATTATATATGTTTTTTATGTTACAACTTACTCTTGATAAAATTAAAAAGTATAAAAAAAAAGTTATATTCAAAATTAAAAATATTTATTCTCTATAATAAAAAATTGGGGGTAGGAAAATGACATCTAAAAAAAAAGCTTATTTCCCTAACTTCATGTGCCCCGGAGAGTCCAGTATGAAATGACCGCGAGGGAGATCTAAAATTGCGAGATATTTGTTCTTTACTTGTAAAAAAAAAATTGTTAGCAGATTCAAGCTTAAGAAGGCAAGATAATTTAGAAGAAAAAAATATTTTTTTTTTATGCTTGTTATTTAAAAAAATTATAAATAAGTCATGTATTGTTGGCACCAATATCGCCGACATAGATTTCAAAGTAATCAAATGGCTAAAAATCATAGCTCAATGATGAGGTATTAAATTCAAGAGGCATGATCTGGACCAGTCATCTGAAATATCAACAAACTGATCAAGTCCACCATGGACAAATCCAGTCGACGAGTCTATCTACTGTACCAATTGCCGAAACTCCCAAAAAGTCAGTCGAATGCAACAAGCCGACCGACCACTCATACCTCGATAGAAAGGGCATCCACGAGGCCATTCGCTTTGGTCGACCGAACCAAAACTCTTCTACCAGCTGTTTACCGTCATACCCAAATTCAAATTCTAATACAAATTTAGTATTACATTAGCCCATTGATTGTATTAAGAGTGGTTTCCACAATCGCGCTCTCTCTCTCTCTCTCTCTCTCTCTCTCTCTCTCTTTCCGCAATTGAGGGTTATTTTCATAATTTCTTTCTTCTTTCTGTAATTGTAAAAGAGGGCATCATATAAATAGGATGTTTGACGATGAATAAGGAGACTCTAGTCCAAGAACTATCAATCACCCTCTCTATTGAGAATTTACTAACATTTTTTCTCTGATTCTCTCTAGTCCAAGAATTTGACAAGGCCAATATCACTCAATTCTATCATCATTAAGGCACTCATATGTTCATCAAATGTCATTCGATTTAGGGAAGCTCTTTGAGCTTTTCGATCAAAGTAATTCTTATTTTTGCATTAATTGCACTCAGAACTCTATAAATGTAGCCCCACCCCTCTCATGAGAGAGAGAAGAGAACATAAGGTCTCAGGAAGAGCACGAATCTTCGAGAGGAGTTGAAGTCCAGCACCACCACCGCTGAATGTCGTTAATCGTCATCGACCATCGTCAGCCATCGTCGACCACCATTGACTTTCATCGACTGCCTTCTGACCGTCATCGATCACAGCAAATCTCTGTCGACCACCGTCAAACGTCATTGATCATCGTTGAACGTCGTCGATCACACCCAATCTCCGTCAAACATCGCCAAAAGCTGTCAATCAGTGTCAACCACCGTCGACCACCACTAACTGGACATTGTCAAACATTATCGGTCACCACGTGTTTTTAGAAATAAATTCATCAACATATCAACGTTATAACTTGGGAAACCTAGTAAAAGTTTCCCACCTGTGGAAGGAGTGGTTGCAACTTTAATCATCTTTCTACAGTGGAACTCTTCAGCTGAGCAAGACCTCATGGTTTTTCTCTTTCTTCAGATTTTCCACGTAAAAAAATTTTGTGTCATTATCAGTTGTTTTCTTTTATCTGAGTGTTTGTTGAATTCTCATACAATGCTAACATGATAATACATTGTTCTACCGCAGTGAATCTTCTACCACACATCTGTTTGGCGTTGTTTCTAGGAAGCAAAGTCTCGTTCAACATAGTCTTCAACTCTAAGACATCGTGCCTCTATTTCATTTTCTAATGATGTACATCAAATGGCGAAGGAACCTTCTTTACATCTTGAAGACCAATGTGGGCGTGAAACCATCACTGTAGTCTTGAAAGGTAGCTCACGTTAACGTCTAGGGCATGATTGTAGATTTGTTGTCTTCTTGCATATTATTTAGACACAAAATCTTATTCAACTTCTTCCAAACTTGGGGTAACCTTTATTATAGTCTCGAAAGGTCATTCACATTAATGTCCTAAGCAAAAATGTCATTGGGTAGTCATCTCTCATTTCATTCACACAACAAGAATTGAAAATTGCTCCTAAACTAGGGACAATATTCGTCACAAATAACTCTTCCTCAGCACTACCTCATCGTACTGGAGTTCTTCTTCTACTGGACCAAGATGTTGATCTCTTCAAGGCTCGATAGATGGGCTTTTTTACATGTTCGCATGGAAAACACCCCATCGGGGTGCAAAAGATTCAAAAACATAGATTAAAGAGTTTTTAAAAATTAAACCTAAGTATGATTACAACCATATTTCTAAGAATATTGGTCCATTGCAACCTACGTCGTAGTCTCAAGAAACACAATATCTCGAACACCTCATTCTAGGCTTAATCCATCCTAGAATGATTCACTTCAACCTCTTCCATTACAGGTTGCAATCGTCAAGGAAAAGCTTTGACATATAGCCTTAGATAGGTCTTCTTAGTGGATTTCCTTTGCCACTTCCATAACACATTACGATTGTTAAGCAAAAACTTTGACCAACAACCTAGGATAAGTTAACCATCCTTAGTGGATTTCATATGACTTTGTTCATTACAAGTTAATATCATCAAGCATGTGTGATTATACAACTCGGAACTGGTTTTACATCCTTAATAAATTTTATTTTCAACCATGCCCCTAGAGGTCAAGCCAAAGAGGCAAAACTCGATAGGAAGATGCAGAACCACTAAAAGTTGAGCCCATGAGGCAAGACTCAATTTGAAGCTATGACGCTCCTAGAAGATAAGCTCAAGAAAGAAGTCTCGATAAGAAGCTACAATGCTCCTGGAAGTCATGGCCAAGAGACAAAACTCTTTGGGAAGATATGATACCTATGAAAGTTAAGCACATGAGGTAAGGCTCAATGAGAAGCTAAGATGCTACTAGAAGTTAAGCCTAGTAGGCAAGACTCGATGAGAATCTACCATGCTTCTGAAAAATGAGCCCAAGAGACAAATTTCGATAGGAAGCTAGTAGTGGATAGGGTCCACACTAGAAAGACTCTAAGAGAGCAAATGGTTGGGATAGTCTCCACTAAAAAGGCTTCAGAAAGCTACAAGCTTCAGAAGACACGGGTACATCAAAAACCTTAAAAGGCTACAAACCTCTGAAGACATAGATACATCAAAGACCTTAAAAGGCTACAAACCTTAGAAGATAGAAGTACACAAAAGATCTCAGAAGGCTATAAGCCGGAGAAGGTGTCAGATCAAATCAAGCTCCTATAAGGCATATGCTCGAGAGGGCACAACCTCGAAAAGCATGAGCCTGAAAAGGTACTTGATTCTCTATTTTATAATGTGTACGTGTTAACTTTAATTATAGAATTTTGTATAATTGAGAAGCCACATCAACCTTAGAAGCAACATCAAAGACCAAAAATAAAACACAATATCATTATCTACAAATTTCAAATCAGATAATTAAAAATGTTATAAAGATCAATAAGAATTGGTACAAAGGCTATAAGAGATATAATCACTACAAAAGCATGAAAATATCCCCCTCAAAGTGTGGTGGGAAAACTATAGCATTTCTTAACTTCCACCCAAAATGTGCGACAACAACAAGAAAGAAGATCCCGAGTCACCTGCCGGGCAGGAACATAGATAACTTTCTTCATCTTACCGATGTGAAAGAAGATCTCATTGGTCACCTGCTACACAGAACGTGAACAACATTCTTCTACGATGCAGTATGCAAGAGTACCCCGTTTATCGCCTGCTACACAAGACAAGGAAGACTTTCTATTGTGTCATAACACGAAAAGGGATCCAAGTACTTGACTTCTACGCAGGTCGGGGATGAATTTGCTCTCGCAACAATGTGAAAGATGATCCCATTGCTCGTCTGTTATGGAGGACGAGGATGACTTTCCTCTTTGTCACAATGTGAAGGAAGACCCAATTGCTCGCCTGTTACATAGGATGGGGACGAATTTCCTCTTCACTGCAATGTGAAAGAAGATCTCGTTGATTGCCTTCTACATAGGACGAGAATGAAATTTCTCTTAGCCACTACATAAAAGATGATCATGTGATTGTAGTTGCGTAGGACGGGGAAGACTTTCCTCTTTGTCGCAACATAAAAGAAGATATTGTTGCTTGTATGTTACGCAGGAGGGGGACGACTTTCCACTTGACTACCACAAGAAAGAAGATCTCATTACGTAGCAAGCCGAGGGTGTATTTACTCCTTGTCGCAGCATGAAAGAACATCACGTTGCTCACCTGCTACGCAGAACGAGGACAAATTTTCTCTTGGTCAAAATGCAAAAGAAGATTCTGTTACTTGCATGCTACACAAGATGGGGATGACTTCTTCTTCTGGAAAATCTCACTAGCAGAAAACTCCACTCTCCACGCTCCCTATTTTTCTTCTTCTCCTTCTTTTCTCTTTTGGTTCTTCCCCTCATCCGTGACGTCCATTTACAGACTTAAGAGGAGGACTGGAATCATAGACAATCATAAAAAAAACTAAAATTTGCATTAATTCGCGTCATTTCACCTTCCAGATTTTAGCCTTCCATCTCCCTCATTACGAAAAAGTGATTGCTGTTAAAAAAAAGAGGAAAAATCTTCTCAAATTCACCTTTTGGGTGGCTAAAATATGCTCAAATTCCACCTTTTTCAGTCAAAATCTTGCAGTAGGTCCAAATCATGCGGGTCCAGGTCTGCGCAGGTTCAAATTCCATCGGTTCAACTCCTACACTGGTCTAAATCCCGCAACCCATGATCTGAATTCCCTACGTCGGTCCAACTACCATTGTCATGTCTTTCAACCCTACAAACTCCCATGGTGTTGTCTTGCCGATCTGGCTCCCCACTTCCAATTATCCTGCCAGTTGTGTTAGATCATAGTTGCATTTTCACGTGCCGCCCATTGGTCCACATAGTGGTCCGGCTAAAATAATAATTTTAGTGCTTAACAAGAGATTCAAACCCCAAACCCTATGCAAGAAGCAACAGGAGGGCACCAACTAGCCTAGGCTCAATTTTCTTTTTAAAATACATTCTTATTTTATTTTTATAACTATATATATATATATATATATATATATATATATATATATATATATATATATATATGTATGTANATTTGCTTTTATTTTCCTCTATAAAATGCTGCTTCATTTTTAGTGTGCTGTTTTTCAATATTTATGTCTTTGGCTTGTGCTGTGGAGAAGTTGTCGCATGTAAATTACAGATCGTAGCTCTAAATGCTAAAAAGCCCAATAATACATAGTTAAATATTCCTCAAGTCTAGTAGCCCTAGTTAACAAGTGCATTATTTATAGTATAGTTTGTATTTATTGTGGCATAGTTTATAAAAAGTGAAGAAAATGTGCCTGTAAATTAGGGGTATTGGATGTAATCAATTTGGGAAGTATTGCTCGAATGGTGGTACTTCCACCCATTTGACTCATTTTCATTTCCTTCTTTGGCCTAACCTTTGGTTGGTAGGTTTCATAGATAGATAAGCCTTGGACATTCCGTGGTTTGGTGCTCGAACTAAAAACATGTGTGATAAGAATTCCTCTTGTTTCAAAAGATGATGTTGGAAAATCAAGCTTAGAGCTAAGTTGTGAATTTTGCTCGGAGATTATTAAAAAAGATAGTCAATTCTTGGCTTGTGTTGAAATGAATGAGCTGATTAATGAGCCAAATCCACCTTGCATTGAATTGAAATGTCATAAGCCTAAGTCAGATCGAGCAAGTTCAAGGTACAATAAAAAGTGTCTAATGTATTTATGAACGAATATATGTGTGAATTTATATATGTATTTAGATTTGAATGAGCTTCATTCTTCCGCTTCTATGCACACTAGTGGAAAAATCAAGCTTTGATTAGAGATAGGGCTTCAATCTATCATATTTTTCTTAAGCTAGGACAGAATTTTCCAGTTATGATTAAGGGCCCATTTGGGGCAGCTTAATAGTGCGTTTGGCGTTTTCGGAACACCGTGGTCGCATTTGGAAAAGGTGTTCGTGACTGTGGTGGCATTAATCGCCTAATGCTTTATGCTATAATCCATCGGATCCTTCGTCGCTCCTCGCCCCCTGCGTTTCAGCGTTTAGGAATATCTTATTACCTCGCTGCCCCTTCGATCCCGTCTCGTGCCCCCTTCGATCTCCAATACAATTGCTTGGCTATAATATTTTCTAGCTCAAAAAAATATCAAAAATGTTGCCTATAAGAGATTGATTAGGTCTTTCTAAATCTTCACTGTTCTCCATTTGTGACTATCATATCTGCTTCTATCTTTGTTCTTCACTTTAACCCAAAATACTACCAATATATTATTTGTACCAGTTCTCTTGTAGGAAGTGTGCATAAATGAATATAAACATGTTATAGACATTTTCGTAAAAAATATATTATTGAAACTTTACAATTGATTGGAGATCGGATTTATTATGCAAGCTAGAAAACATATATCTTACATAAAAATGATAAGACCCTAAACACAATAATAAAAATATAAGAAACATGGTAAGAAAGATCTACCAAACTAAATCAACCTAATAAAAAAAAAAAGTATTGTTGGCATGAAATAAAGCAACAAGATATTGTATATAAACTCTGTCTTTGTATAATGATAAATTCAAATGTCTCTTGCAACTAAAAAATGATGGGTTCACTACAATTTCTTTTATTTTGTTTAGTCATTTTGAATGTCGTTTCATTTTGAATTTGATGCTTTGTTTCGTCATTTTGAATTGAAATTTTTTGTTGGTGAGGAAAGCTTCGGAAGTAGAACATTGTGTGATTTGTTAAAAGCAAGCCAAATTCAGAAGGAAATGAAACAAATTTGAAGTTTATGACCCAGTCCAAAAGATTTGGAAAGAAGGGCTGATTCCACAACAAACTCATTTTGATGCTTATCTCTCCTAACACATTGCCCTATTGGGGGTCCAACCCACTTTAAACTTTTAAATATTCTGGAACCTCTCTGTTTAATGGTGATTAAACAGAATGTTCTAGAATCAAAGAAGTAGTTAATTATACCTGCCTAATAAAGAAATGAGTGAGATACATCAACAGGAAGAATGGTAGTCTTGTCCATGAGAGACATTGACACACTACCGATGTATGAAGACAAAATCACCTGATTATAGTAGGATAGAAAAATTACTCCCCAGCGGAGTCGCCAGAACCTGTCAGTCGATTTTTTTGTCGTTTTGGTAAATATATATTTGGTTTATGTTTAATAAGTATATAATTTGTAATTTGAAAATAGTCTTTTAATGTTGAAAGATGAGACCGAACATATCTCATATGTCTAACAGTTCAAATAATCGAGCATAATACCGTAAATGAAAGTCATCCCAAGAGATGATCGTATCACTCGACAGTAGGCTCGATTATATAAAATAAAGAATTTATGACATCCATTTATTCTGTGAAATTTATGACCTACAATTCCCCTATATAATATAAAGACTAGACAGGGTTTAGATTATTTAGGTTCCTAATTTCCTATAGAGGCAAGCCCCGTAGTTAATTTCATCTTATGCAACCAAAGTTGCCTAAGAAAACTTTAGGTGATTGTCTAGTGCACATGGGTCGTTAAAAGACTTTGCAAACCAAACGAGTTGTTAGTCCTTTTATTGGGAGCAGTTTCAACTTTGTAGCTGAACCTCCTTTTCTCTTCATTATAGAGGCATCATTTTCACTTCGGTGTGTATAAGTTCTACCTCTTGGAGCTCCACCTGATAGTGATAGGATAGAGTTTCGTTCCTTTGAACTTGAGGCTATCGAGGTTCCCACAGATGATGCAATTCATGAATTACTGATCAAGGATCTCTGGATGTGTTGAATCGTCTACCTTCATGTCAGGCATACTTAAGATTCTAGTAGCTTGGGATGACGAGTCTGTATTACTCTAACCCGACTACCTCTACCTTTAGGGACTACTCCTCCCTTCTTTTGACTACTCTTGTTGAGCCCTATCACTTCTTTTATTTTCATTGATATCATCCCGATGACCTGATTATCAATGAGCTACCACCCATTTGGGATACAAAAATTTTCATCTACCGTTATAGCTCGGTGTGATTTAACATATATAGATACCCCCGTCAAGTTGACTTGTTTATTTTGTAGACTTTGTATGTCGATGAGTCCTTGAAGCACATTGAATCATGAGAGACTCACTCTCTGCCCCTTGGCTTAGCGGGAACTATGAAAGCATCGGAGCATTCCCATGCGAATTAACCATCCTTTGATAGCCATGTACTAATTATCACTACTAATGTAAGCAAAACTCGTTTGGATCAATAGTATTTATAGACAACCCCAGAGATGTAATTAACCAAGTAGGATATGTCCCTTTCAGAGTACGCTGGAACCCAAAATAAGCAAACATACCCAAATCTTTGGTTGTACATAGTCTACATTGTTTAGGTCGACATACTTGACATATTCTTGCGAGTTTTAACACACACAGACTTTCTATTTTTTCTTTCTCTTTTCTATCATCTTTGTTATATCTATATTTTTCTGGTTCCTCTCTTTTCCTGATCATTCCTACAATTCGTAAGAGAGGCTTATTTGGATAAGAGAATTATACAAAAATTGACAAGCTGACGACTTCTTTTAAAAATAAAAAAGAGAAAGGAAACAAAACACATTGTGGAAAGTGTCGTGGCAAGAGAATCTGGGAGGAATGATGAGGATATGTTACTGCTACATCACGTATGTATGGGTCATTATAGTCTTAGTTTACTGAGTCAGTTATATCCATCAATGTATAAAAATGCAAATAAGGAGAAACTAGTATGTGATATTAATGACTTTGGCAAGCTCAAGATGAGCTCTTGTGTCAATTCTAGGAAGAGGAGCTATTACGCGTTTTTGATACATTTTTATGTATGTAGAGCTTGTCTTACTAGTTCTATGAATGGATATCATTATTTTACTATGTTTATTTATTGCTTTTCTCATGTTACCTTATATACTTGATGAGACAGAAGAGTGAGGTGCTTGTTTGCTTTACAAATTTTCACAAGGCAATCTAGACCCAATATGGTGCATTTGTGAAGGTACTGAGATCTGATAATAGGACAAAATATATCAACAAAGCAAGACCACTTGTCAGCTCAAAGGATACAACACCAAACCACATACTCATACGCACCAGCACTAATGGAGTAGCAGAGAGGAATAATCTGCATCTTCTAAAGGTAGTCAGGAGCATGATGATGACAATGAATGTCCCACAACAACTATGGGAGCAAGCGTTGTTGACAGCTGCTCAATTGATTAACAGATTGGCCTCAAGATTGCTGGAGTGGAAGTCTCCTTGTTAGATGTTAAAATGAAATAATGGTGGGATTCTTCCATTTAAATTATTTGGATGTCTATGCTATCTGAAAGACAACAGACCATTTGTTAGGAAGTTGGAACCCAAAACTGTAAAATATGTGTTCGTGGGTTATTCGGTTACTCCAAAAAAGTTATGTCTGCTAGAGTCCGATTGATTAATGATTCTTTGTGAGTATGGATGTGTCATGCAGAGACTTTGAACCATACTACACTTTGGAGCTGAATTCACCCTTCAATGATTGAACAAGCACTGAAGATAAGAGGCAAGAGAGTGAGTAGTAGTGGTGAGTGGTGATGGAGTACTACAAGTAGGAGCAATGGCATGTCCTATGATGTGGGATGAATTAACTAAGGAGATTGACCCCATAGGTGATGGGACTCATGATGAAGGCGACTTATGGTTGTATACAAGAAGAAGTAAGCAACTGAGGGAACAGAGTTTGCAGTGCCAACAAGTCTGTTGTCCCGGTCTTCCCCAACTCTTGAGACATCTACACCATAAACATTTGATTAAGAACTTCCAAGTGATATTATTCCTCCATCGTCCACTCCCCCTCCCCCCCAACCCCCCACCCAACGTTAAGGAAGACCTCCCACAGCAATGTAAGACATGCTCCAGATCATTTTGGGGTGAGAACTTGACATTATGAACTTTATTTCTTATTCTAACATTTCACATTTGCATGGAGCTTTCATTGCATCATTGGATGCTATCTCTATACTTAAGTGTTGCCAGGTGGCTAAAGAGGATCCCCAGTGGAAAGTAGTGATGCACGATGAGCTTAGAGCACTTGATAAAAATTGAACGTGAGAGATTGTTCCACTACTAATAGGGAAGACAACTGAATGAAAGTGGATCTTCATAGTAAAGAAAACTTCAGAAGGGAAGGTGGAGAGGTACAAAGCAAGATTAGTGGCAAAAGGGTACAATTAGATGTATGACATTGACTATGATGAAATCTTTGCTACAATCGAAAAATGAGCAAGTTGAGAATAGTGGCTAGACTCCACCAACTAGATGAGAGGAATGATTTTCTTCATGGGGACCTATTAGAGGAGGTATATATGGAGATACCAACAGGACTCAGTACATCCCAGACAGTGGGCAAGGTGTGCAGGATTAGGAAGCCGCTATATTGCTTGAAGTAGTCTCCTCGAGCCTGGTTTGACGAGTTTAGAATGATAATGATTAGCATGGGAAATCACCAGGACAATGCAGGCCACACGGTGTTCTTTCGACAACATGAAGGTCACATAACCATACTTTTGTGTATGTGGATGACATAAGTATCACTGATGGTGATGAGGCAGAGATTGCTCAACTAAAGGGAAGATTGAGGATACAATATGAGGTAATAGATCTGAGACAAATCAAATAGATTCTTGGGATTGAAGTGGCCTATGGAGCGGAGGGATGGTCCTGTCATAGAGAAAGTATGTACTGTAACTTCTCGTGAAGATTGTTATGCGAGGGTGCAAAACCTGCAGACTCTCTAGCTGATGAGAAGGCCAAACGCAGTACAAAGATAGGTGAATTAGTTAATTGTGAGAGACATCAGAGACGGAAGGAACGTCTGATCTATCTGTGCCACTCTCAACTTGATATTTCTTTTGTAGCAAGTTTGGTGAGCTACTGCATTCATGATCCAAGGAAGGGCCATATAGATGCATTGTATTTGTTTCTAAGGTGTCTGAAGAGTACACCAGGGAAATGATTGATATTCACGAAGAATGGGCATGTAGATATTGAGGGCTTTTGTGATTATGACTGGGCGAGTTATACTGATGATAAGAGGTCTACATATGGATTCAACATATTCATAAGGGGAAACTTGGTCTCTTGGAAGAGTAAGAAACAATTGATAATAGCGAGATCAATAGCAGAGAAAAAGTATAGATCCATGGCCATAGGAGTTGTCGAGATGATGTGGTTGAGAGTCTTGTTGGTAGAGCTAAAGGTGGACCAAGGAGCTCACATGAAGTTGTGGTGCGACAATAATTCAACGATCAACATTACCAACAACCTGGAGCAACATGATAAAACCAAATATGTGGAGATTGATATGTTTTCATCAACAAAAAGCTGAATAAAGAACTATTGAAACTAAGTCATGTAGCCACTAGAGAGCCATGTTTGTTTTGCACGTTTGCAGTGATTATCAGAAAACATCATCTCTAATTTAGTGGATACGCTATCGCGGGTATAACCTCGTGATCAGCGTTCCGAACGCCAGTGTGGCTAATCTTTTACCCGCCTTCCCCTCTCCGCGTGAACCTTTGTTTCTTAAGCGCAATGATTCCGCTCCTCCCTCCGCACTTCCCACTCACTCGAGAGTGGTAAAAAATCTCTATCATCTTCTTCACTCCTTTATTCATTTTCTGATCTTCTCCTCCCCCGCTTTGCCCTAGATCGAGATCCCAAAGTTCTGTTCGCCATCCTGATCTCGATCCCTACTTCTGATTGCCATGTCAATCGCGACTCTCGCCTCTGTTCGCCATCTTGATCGTGAAATTGCCTCTGTTCGCCATCCCGATTGCTACATTGCTGCTTCCTGCTTCCTTCGGCATCCATGTATAAACCTCAACCTCTTGTTCAAAACATGTGTGGTTACTTTGGGTGTCTGTCTTTAACCATCTCGGGATTCAGTTATATGTTTTAGCTCACATGTTTTAAATGGCATATATGTTTGAAAGGATATACTTGACTTTGCGGAAGTTGAGTTACGATATTTTTTTTATGTGGTACGATATTTAGCTTGTTTTGCAGCATTGGAGCATGCTTTTGATGAGAAATGTGTTTCATATTTCTTAATAATAGTTGATCTATATGATTTCAGTTCGAAAATTTATAGTTTGCTTATTTGAGATTTTCATGTCATGTGCTTTACATCACTTGGAACTTTGGGAGTCATTGATTTGGTTCGAAACCTTGTGTTTATGCGCATTGTAAGGTTGATGAGCTTTATTTCCTTTGTCATCCTTAAGCACTTACATGCATAACACCGAAATTTAAATACATATGTGCAGAATTTTCAAAATTTATTTTTTATGTGTTTCTGTGTATATATCAATTTCTGTAACTATTTATATTCATTTGTTGAATTCTTATACTTAAGAAAGTTTTCATTTTTCTTTACATATCTAACACTTCAATGACACCCCTAGAGCAAATAGTTAAGAAACTTAACATATTTTCTTATAGTGATAGTATTAACTCAATGTGAAATATTTCATATCACAAATTCTTGTCCTAATGTTTTTTTCTAATATTAAGGTCTTCTTCAATGTTTAAGGCTTTATTGGATTTTTTGGATTTTTATGCTATAAGTTATTGGATTTTTTATGTGAAATTGTTGTAGCATTATTGGATTTTTTATGCTCACGCTATTAAATGCATTTTTTTCTTATTTAACATTTCACTAGTAAGTACTGCAATGAATAAGAACAAAGAAGTTGAATCATCTGCCATGTGGGACAGGGAAGCAACAAATATTTTCTGTGATCTCCATCTTAAGGAGGTGGAGGTAGGAAATAGACCTACGACATTTTTTAACAAAGGAGGTTGGCAGAATCTTATTGTCAAATTCAAGAAACTGGCAAGAAGAGACTATGACAGGATGAAATTTAAGAACAAGTGGGATCAATTAAAGAAAGAGTGAAAAATTTGGAAAGAACTTAAGAGGGGAACTACAGGTTTGGGTTTGGATCCAGTGCAACGGACTATAGATGCTACTGAGAATTGGTGGGCTGAGAAACTAGAGGTAAATACTTACCTTATACCATTTCCTTATTTCAATTTTGAATATATTGAACTGATTTAACTAATTCAATTTTCTATGTCGTGCAAGTCGTGCCAGTAAGTAAGAAATTCAAAATGAATGGAATTGATCCAACAATGAAAGAGAAGCTTGATGGTATGTTCAGTGGGGTTGTTGCAACGGGAGCACATGCTTTCACCCCATCTGAACCTAACTTCATTGACACAGCTGTTGTTCTTGAAACAGATAATGTAAGTGGCTCATGAGATTTGTCCTGTGAAATCCATAGGTCAGTGGAATCCTCATCTATTCCAAAACGGTGTAGGGTGGAGAAAAGGAAGAAAGGAGCCGCATTCATCAGAAGTACAATTGATAACTTGCAGAATCCTGCACGGTTAAGCTTGCTGCATCACAGGATATATTCGTTGAGGGGTGCCTTGGAATTCTAAATAAACAAGCTAAGGTTAAGGCGGATAGGAAATTATATCTCAATTGTGTTAAGTTACTACAAGATTCAGTCCGTAGAGAATTTTTTTGTGAAATTAGAAGCATAATACCAAGTCGATTTCTTACATTCCTTCTTGGAAAACTAATTGTTTGGAAACTGTTTGTACTGTTTTGGAAAACTAAACTGTTTTGAAAACTGTTTTGATTTCTTACGTTACTTCTTGAAAAATTGTTTTGTTTTGAAACTGTCTGTACTGTTTTGTTTTGAAACGTTCCTTCTTATGTTCCACCTCAGCTTCTCGTTTTGTTTTCTCAAAACTGTTTGTACTATTGTAACAGGGATTGTTATTTTTTTTCTAGAATTTTTTTTCTTCTATGCACTCCTTATAGTTAACATTGTAGTTCTCATATCTTTTGTGGTTATATGTTTTATGGATGTCTTTATATGGTTGAAGGTTATAACTATTCTCTTTGAACAACTTTTCGTAGGATGAATCCAGAACAATTGCATTATGTTAGAAAGATTGTGCTTATTCTTACTTTGTTATATGACTACTACCTCACATACATCGACCGAACTCCATGTATGACATCGAGATATGGGTCGGTGAGTTACTACAAGGGCATCTGACACGTTTCGCAAACATGTTCTGTATGACGAAATAGATTTTCATCGATCTACTCTACGAATTACAACACCAACATGGTTTGAATGGCTCGACCAGAATGACATCAAGAGAGGTGCTAACAATAACACTCTATATATTATCTCACAATGAGTCTATTAGAGGATCCATGGAACGATTTCAGCATTCATCAAAGACTATCAGCAGGTCTTTCTCCATTGGTTTGAACGCTCTAGTAAGTTTAGCCTCTAAGATAATTAAGCCCGAGGATCCCACATTCCAGTCCATCCCGACGCAAATTGTGAATGACTCTCGCTACATGCCGTTCTTCAAGGTATATCTTAAACATGTCATTACTATATTATAATTATTTATCTCTCAATCATTAAAAGATTAAACATTATTACATTTAGGACTGCATATGAGCTATTGATGGAACTCACGTTGATGCACGTGTATCTGACACCGACAAGGTGGCCTACATTGGATGTTGTGGTTCTCCCACACAGAATGTGATGGCTGCTTGTGATTTCAACATGTGTTTCACATTTGTGATGGTCGGATGGGAAGACAGCGCACATGATAGTCATGTTTTTAAGTTTGCAACAAGACGCCGAACTCATTACTTCCCGTACCCTCCTTCTGGTACGTAATTATAGCAATTATATTAGACACTTATGAGTCATTTCTAAATTACGTATTTCATATAGGTAAATATTATCTGGTTGACGTCGGATATCCCTTACAAAGGGGTTATCTAAAGCCTTATACTGACACGAAATACCACATTCCCGACTTCGAGAGGTCAAGCGGGATTGCATGTGGTAGAAAGGAAACGTTCAACAAACGGCACTCCTCTTTATGCAGTGTCATTGAGAGGTCATTCAGGGTATGGAAGAAGAAGTGGGTGACATTACGTGACATGCCAACCTACCCATTTCCGAAATAAGTACAAATAGTTTTAGCAACCATGGCTTTGCACAACTATATCCGACGCTACCCCTCTCGATCTGACGTGGACTTTGCATCTAAAGAAGAAGACATGCATCATATTCTACAAGAAGCATTTAAATTCCATGTCGGTCATCCCATACCACATGAAGACTCAGAACATGCTTACAGTCGCGAAGGTGAAGGTGCAAGGGAAATGACCGCATTGCGACACCAGATAACTGACGAAATTGCTCGATCATGACATTGTTTTTCGTGGGTTCTTAAACTTTATTTTCGAGTATGAATATACATATCTTTGGAAGAAAAGAAATTATAAACGAGGAAAACAGTTTATATTGGATTTTGGCGAAGTTCAAAGTCAGTTTTTGTTTCCTTTTTTTGTACAATTGTTGAATGTCCTGTGAATTTACTCTTAAGTTAGAACTAATTGAATTTGAAGCTGATTCAATTTCTATCCTGCATTTTAGGAAGATCTCTTCTTATTTTCTCAGAGTATGCAAATTCTGCTAAGTTAAATAAGCAATTTTTTTAGGACTAGTTCTCATTTTAAATCAATTACTATAACAGAATTTGAAGTGTTTGTTATAAGGTGGAAGTGTCTGCTTCTTATATACATGTTGTGTTTGTTATAAGGTCTTGTTGAAGGCAGCAGCAATGCATCCAAACAATGGCAGACATCTGCTTGCTATGTTTCCTATATGACTCGTTGTCCTTGCTTTGTGTTGCTCCTACTATTAAAATCACCTCTTATAATTTATTTGCAAGATTTTGATGCATTCTTTTTTACTATATTTTGCTAACGAGCAGTTATGTGTCTGTACTCTCAATTACTATAACTCACTCTCTACGATAAATCGATTGATAAAAGTGCTTTTAAATTGCTAATCACGATGAAATGCATGAAGAATCCTTTCTGTTTCAATTTGCAAAGCACAATGCAAAGCATGGTTTTGCAAACTAGATCATTCATGACTTGTATATCATATATGCACATATTATACGTGTATAATAGTAATTCAAATGTGGAATTTTGATGTTAGATATGTAAAAAGATAGGAATTGGGTGGTATGTATGTAAATACCCTTCTATTTTTAAAAGTTTTACATACATAACACACAATTCTTGTATGTTTACATTTCCAATACTTAAAATTTGATATTTACTTATATACTCCTTATGCATGAAAAGATCTGAGTGGTATAGATGTAAAAATCAAATTTTAGGTGTTAGGTTAATACATAAGACTTCTTATATGGCTGTTTTGTGGATTTATAAAATATGCTTTATCAAATGTTGTTGTAATTTGCTTCATTTACAATTATGCAGGTTTGAGAGGCTTGATGGTCATTTATAGTGTAGTTATAAATGTGATATTTTTAATGCGGTATGAAATCTTTGGGTGACATAAATGAAAGTAGTAAAAGTTGTGTTAATAGCACATTTCAGTACTTGAGTGGCGCAAGGATTTGAATATAACACATTTCAGTACTTGAGTGGCGCAAGGATTTGAATCTCAAAACCAAGTTTCTCATCTGCAGTCTTCTCACCCTTGGAGCGTAGCTTTGCCAATTGTTTCTTCCTCTCGTAGGCAATATTGGCACGCTGCTTCCTCTTCTCCTATAATTCCTGCAGGCAAACGATAAATCAATTAAAAAAAAGAATACTGCAAAAGCAAAGCAAAAAAAAAAAAAAAACGGCCACCGATCTGCTATATAGTGTTTTTTTTTATTTTATTATATTAAATATTTTCTCATTATATTGCTATTGCAAACAGCTCGATTTCGTGTGGTCGAAATGATCATTTTTCCAAAAACAGCTATAAATAAATTGTTTACAAAACACACAAACCAAACAGTTAAACAACTTATCTAAAACAGGAGTGGAATGTTCATTTCTCCAGAATCAGCTATTTTCCAGACGACAAACCAAAAAGTCACACAACTTATCTGGATCAGCTGCTCATCAGCAGATTATCAAGATAAAATATTTATCAGCAGAAGCTGGATAAGCTGCAGCTGCCCCAAACAGACTATTAGTAAAGACATGAATGCAAAACCATGTAAAAGAAAATTTTATTAACAAGTAAATAGAAAAATGCCTCAACATCATATGGTAATTATCATGCGCTAAAGAGAGCGAATCATCAAATACCAAATATTGCTGGAAAGCATAAACAGATTGAATCTCCTCAATATCCCTCATATCCTATATGGAATAAAGTTGATGCATTTATTACCTATTCTCTCCCTTGCTCTACCTAAAAATGTGCTCGCATAAAGTTGATGCATTTATTTCTCTTTTCCTCATAACATTTATTCAGTGGAGATCTTGATTTCCCATTTTCTGTCTGAGTTTTTCTTGTCAAATTTTATTTTGTCCACTCCTTTCTGAAATATGCGTTATGGTTATAAGTATGTTGCATTTAAACCTTTACTTATTTGTCTAATCATCGGTATTTATTTGGTGCATAAATATGCAGGTTTTAAATCTGAAATCATGAGTTCAGACAGCTAACCAGTAAATGCTTGTATTCTAAATTTTTTACGATGACATCATAGATCATACTGAATAAGGAATTTTACAAACTACAAGACAAGAAGAATTACAGCAAATAGAAGTGCAGACATTAGTGAAGATGTTAGAAGTTTTTTACAATGGAAGGAAGGGCATAGGAAGGGTAATAAAGCAGAAACTTCGCCATTAAAATATGAATGAAGAGACAATGTAGCTCTGCAGAAGAAAGGTGCAGACGTGAAGCACTCATAAATAATGAAATCAATAGCAATCAAGATTAATGAAAAAGGCATTCAAAAGCCATGCTTAAGGAATTCAATAACCAGCGACTAATGCAATGCAACATGAATCTTTTCATTACAAAATGTAGAAGATACAGTTGTTTAACTATAATATTTTCTTGGTAACAAAATATCAAAAAATACAATTATTTCACCATAACATTTTTTCCTCGAAAAAAATATCAAAAATACAATTGCTTGGTATAATATTTTCTAGCTCAAAAAAAATATCAAAAATATTGTCTGGCACAATTTGATTAGGTCTTTCTATGGGTCTGTTTGTTGTATGTAGAGATAGAATTGTTCATTAAAGATGACATGGTGGGATATTAAGGTTTTTTTTATGACGGAATTGAAATAATTGTAGGCTTTGATGTTGTCGGGGTAACCGATAAATATATGTTGAATGGAGCGTTGAGCGAGTTTGTGACGATATGATGGAAGGAACCATGGAAAACAAGCATCTCCAAATGCTTGAAGATGTTTATAATTTGGTGGTTCATTGTAAAAGAGTTGATATGGGGATTGATTGTAAGTGTTGGTTGACAGAATATGATTAATTAGGTACATTGCAATGAGGATTGTGGCAGGCTAAAATTGAAGTGGTAGGTTGGATGTGGCTATGAATGCTTGAGTTGTTTCAACATCTTTATGTGGATGGCCAAGTTGATGGTGCCAGAGATCGGCAGAGATGGATCTGGAGAGCAGGGGTTGCTTGACTATCTATGCCGGTAGAGGCCATCACAACACAAACCTTGGAGGAGTGTTTAGGAGTAGTCTCATCCTGAATTGATAGTCAAAAGCATCAAAGATGATTATGCAATTATTATTGGATGCAAGTTGGGAGATGGAGAAAAGTTTGTGGGTAGGGGTGTAAATGAATAGAGCTCGTGTTAGTATTCGGTTAGTTTGAAATTACGTGTGTTTGAAATAGGCTTGTGTTTAAAATTATTCGTGAAGTTACTATTCGTGTTCAGTTTGATTTGTTTGAAATATGTTTGAAAAGTTTGGAATATTTGAAATATTTGAAATGTTCGAATTGTTCGAATTATTTGAATTGTTTGAATTGTTCAAACTCTTACAATTTTGTTTATATTATTCGAAATCTTTCAAAAACTTAAATCTATATGAAATTAATACTTAAATCTGCATGAATCACAGCACAAATGCAAAATAGTTGAAACACAACTCACAATAAAACCATAATATCATTTCTCATCCATAAAAAAATCAGATCTAGATGCAATATGCGAGATTTTACTCCCAAAAATTAGGTTTCACTCAAAGAAGCTATCTAAATTTAAAAGAAATATAAGAAAATTTAAGCTAAAAGACGAACCTGAAAATAATTATTAAACTATAGAATTTAATATAAGCTAAAAGACGAACCTGAAGATCAGATTATAATTTATAGGATTTAACTTTTTAAAATATGATAAATTTTTAGAGTATATAACTATTTTTAAAATAAGATATTTTTTTATATATATAATTATTTTAAATGATTTTATATTTCGAACAATAATAATTCGAACACGATCGAGCAAATGGCTAGTCATGTTTTATTTGTTTATAAACCGAATGAAAAAAAAAAAAATGCTCGTGTTCGTCTCGTTTGCTTATGAACAAATCGAACGCGAACTCTCTGACGAACCGAACACGAATTGTTCGTGAACAACGAGTTTTTTTGACAGCCCTAATTTTGGGTGATTTGAGGAGTATGAAAGAGTTATGAAAGGAGAAGCTCGGGTGAAGCCCTTGGCCGGAGATTTGGATCAAGACAACATTACCGTTACAATCAAAGTTCTAATCTCGACCATTATAGGATTCGGGCTAGTGTAGTGTGTTGACATCGATGGTGAGATGATTGGAAGATCCCGTTTGAAGGCACCATTCCAGATTTTGGCTCCAGAAAGCTAGGAAAGCTAAATTTTCCGTTGATTTTTTTGGTTGGCAGTTAATGTTCAGTCGGTGCCAGCTAGTCCTTCATTTGAAAGGAGAGGTAGAGGAGTCTTCCTTATATGCTGTTAAGCAAGGTGCTCTGATACCATGTAAAATAGAGAGGAAAGGAGTAGAGAAAAGTAGCTCGGGAAGAAATTGTCTCATGTTACAAAGGCTGAAACGAGAAAAGGAAAGAGAGAAGAGGGAGGCAAAGCTTACAAAAGAATTTTCCCTCACAGTTAGCTTTAGGATACAAGGCCTTTTAGAAACCAAAAAGAAACATACAGAGAAAATACTTGATTATAGTTTAATATATTTCCTGTAGGTGAAAAGGGTGTGCTTTTATATTGCACAAAGTGGTCTCAACCAAGAAAAAACATTCCGTCCCGACGTCAAGTATCACCGACCGTCACGTTGCCTGCCAATGAGGTGCATGAAGACGTGGCGGCTGGTGGTTGACAGTCCGAACGTGCGGCGACCGAGCATAATATTTTCACCATTAACTGTGAAATTTTGTTTATAATCTGAATTGTCTCTACTTCATTCTGCAATAATGGAAAATGAGATCTATAATTTCTGAATTTATAGATCACAAATTGTTGCATACCTTTATTCCCTGCCTTGATCCGTTTTCAATAAACATTTAGTTCGATTGAAAAGTTAAACTGAAAGAACTGTGATTCGTGATACAATGCATTCAATCTTAATTTTATTTCTTAGTTATTCATTTAAGTTAAAATAAAAAGTGAGAAATCATTCTCNACTATTCATGTTTTATTTGTTTATAAACCGAATGAAAAAAAAATGCTCGTGTTCGTCTCGTTTGCTTATGAACAAATCGAACACGAACTCTCCGACGAACCGAACACGAACTGTTCGCGAACAACGAGCTTTTTTGACAGCCCTAATTGTGGGTGATTTGAGGAGTATGAAAGAGTTATGAAAGGAGAAGCTCGGGTGAAGGCCTTGGCCAGAGATTTGGATCGATACAACATTACCGTTACAATCAAAGTTCTAATCTCGACCATTATAGGGTTCGGGCTAGTGTAGTGTGTTGACATCGGTGGTGAGATGATTGGAAGCTCCCGTTTGAAGGCACCATTCCTGATTTTGGCTCCAGAAAGATAGGAAAGCTGAATTTTCCAGCTAGTCCTTCGTTTGAAAGGAGAGGTAGAGGAGTCTTCCTTATATGCTGTTAAGCAAGGTGCTCTGATACCATGTAAAATAGAGAGGAAAGGAGTAGAGAAAAATAGCTTGGGAAGAAATTTGTCTCATGTTACAAAGGCTGAAGCGAGAAAAGGAAAGACAGAAGAGGGAGGCAAAGCTTCCAAAAGAAATTTCCCTCACAGTTAGCTTTAGGATACAAGTCCTTTTAGAAACCAAAAAGAAACATATTCAGAAAATACTTGATTATAGTTTAATATATTTCCTGTAGGTGAAAAGGGTGTGCTTTTATATTGCACAAAGTGGTCTCAACCAAGAAAAAACATTCCGTCCCGACGTCAAGTATCACCGAACGTCATGTTGCCCGCCAATGAGGTGTATGAAGACGTGACGGCCGTTGGTTGACAGTCCGAACATGCGGCGACCAAGCATAATAGTTTCACCATTAACTGTGAAATTCTGTTTATAATCTGAATTGTCTCTACTTCATTCTGCAATAATGGAAAATGAGATCTATAATTTCTGAATTTATAGATCACAAATTGTTTCATACCTTTATTCCCTGCCTTGATCCGTTTTCAATAAAAATTTAGTTCGATTGAAAAGTTAAACTGAAAGAAATGTGATTCGAGCTGCAATGCATTCAATCTTAATTTTATTTCTTAGTTATTCATTTAAGTTAAAATAAAAAGTGAGAAATCATTCTCTTACATGGGGCTGTCTATTTGGCTCGTTGTTCATGAACAGCTCGTGTTTGACTCGTTAAGTAGCTCGTGTTCGGCTCGTTCGTTAAGCCTAATGAGCCGAACACAAACAATAGTTTGTTCGCTCGTGTTCGGCTCTAAATGGCTCGAAAAAAAAATTATATAATTTTTTATATAAAAATATATTACATATATTATTTATATAATATTATATATATATATGTCTGATTTAAATAATAACACCTCATGGGGCAATGTGGTTGGTATTTTTTTTTGTATAGATTTGATCCAGGTTCGAATCCCACATTTTACATCTGTTCTTCTCAATTTTAGTATAACGAATCAATTTCGAGCCGAACAGGAACACGAATATTTAAATCGAGCCGAACACGAACACACTGTTCACGAGCCGATTNATGGCTCGAAAAAAAAATTATATAACTTCTTATATAAAAATATATTACATATATTATTTATATAATATTTATAATATTATATATACATATGTCTAATTTAAATCATAACACCTCATGTGGCAATGTGGTTGGTATTTTTTTTTTGTATAGATTTGATCCAGATTCGAATCCCACATTTTACATCTATTTTTCTCAATTTTAGTTTAACGAATCAATTTCGAACCGAACAGGAACACGAATATTTAAATCGAGCCGAACACGAACACACTGTTCACGAGCCGATTTCTAACACGAGCCGATTTCGAACACGAGCTATTTCGAACGAGCCGACTCGTTTCAGCCCTACTCTTACATGTATTTTCTTAGCAACATACTGCACGAAAATGGGGTTATGTGGCGCTAAAAATATAGCAACAGTCAAATTTACGCTACAGTTGCCGTACTAACTGCCATACTTTTGTTATAATGGGGGCTTTAGCCGACATCGTAGCCATAGTTTTAAGTAAAAAAATCTACTTTCATTTTACATGATCATTTACATAACCTGAAGAGGATCAAAGATGGGCTCATACACATTCATCATTTAATATATATATATATANAACGAGCCGACCTCGGCTCGTTTCAGCCCTACTCTTACATGTATTTTCTTAGCAACATACTGCACGAAAATGGGGGTTATGTGGCGCTAAAAATATAGCAACAATCAAATTTACTCTACAGTTGCCGTACTAACTGCCATATTTTTGTTATAATGGGGGCTTTAGCCGACATCGTAGCCATAGTTTTAAGTAAAAAAATCTNAAAGAAAGAATGTCGCCGCTTTGCTCCCGAAAACGTAAACATCTTTGTCGAATCTCGTTAAATCTCTTCGTGTTTTCTAGATTTGTGTCGATTAGTGTTTCTCTTCACCCTAAAATTCTCAACAACATCTTTATGTGGATGGCCAAGTCGATGGTGCTAGAGATCGGCGGAGATGGATCTGGAGAGCATGGGTTGCTGGACTATCCATGCTAGTAGAGACCACAACACAAACCTTGGAGTGTTTGAGAGTAGTCTGATCCTAAATTTGATAGTCGAAAGCATCAAAGATGATTATGCAATTATTATCGGATGCAAGTTGGGAGATTGAGAAAAGTTTGTGGGTAGGAGTGTAAATGAACAGAGCTTGTGTTCGTGTTCGGTTAGTTTGAAATTACGTGTGTTTGAAATAGGCTCGTGTTTGAAATTGTTCGTGAAGTTACTATTTGTGTTCGTTTTGATTTGTTTGAAATATGTTTAAAATGTTTAGAATGTTTGAAATAATTGAAATGTTCGAATTGTTTAAATTGTTCAAAATCTTACAAATTTGTTTGTATTGTTCGAAATCTTTCAGAAAGTTAAATCTATATGAAATTAATACTTAAATCTGCTTGAATCACGACACAAATGCAAAATAGTCGAAACGCAGCTCACAATAAAACCATAAAATAATTTCTCATCCATAAAAAAATCAGATCTAGAAGCAATATGCGAGATTTTACTCCCAAAAATTAGGTTTCACTCAAAGAAGCTATCTAAATTTAAAAGAAACATAAGAAAATTTAAGTTAAAAGACGAACCTGAAAATAAATATTAAACTATAAAATTTAATATAAGCTAAGAGACGAACCTGAAGATCAGATTATAATTTATAGGATTTAACTTTTTAAAATATGATAAATTTTTAGAGTATATAACTATTTTTAAAATAAGATATTTTTTTATATATATAATTATTTTAAATGATTTTATATTTCGAACAATAATAATTCGAACACGATCGAGCAAATGGCTAGTCATGTTTTATTTGTTTATAAACCGAATGAAAAAAAAAAAAATGCTCGTGTTCGTCTCGTTTGCTTATGAACAAATCGAACGCGAACTCTCTGACGAACCGAACACGAATTGTTCGTGAACAACGAGTTTTTTTGACAGCCCTAATTTTGGGTGATTTGAGGAGTATGAAAGAGTTATGAAAGGAGAAGCTCGGGTGAAGCCCTTGGCCGGAGATTTGGATCAAGACAACATTACCGTTACAATCAAAGTTCTAATCTCGACCATTATAGGATTCGGGCTAGTGTAGTGTGTTGACATCGATGGTGAGATGATTGGAAGATCCCGTTTGAAGGCACCATTCCAGATTTTGGCTCCAGAAAGCTAGGAAAGCTAAATTTTCCGTTGATTTTTTTGGTTGGCAGTTAATGTTCAGTCGGTGCCAGCTAGTCCTTCATTTGAAAGGAGAGGTAGAGGAGTCTTCCTTATATGCTGTTAAGCAAGGTGCTCTGATACCATGTAAAATAGAGAGGAAAGGAGTAGAGAAAAGTAGCTCGGGAAGAAATTGTCTCATGTTACAAAGGCTGAAACGAGAAAAGGAAAGAGAGAAGAGGGAGGCAAAGCTTACAAAAGAATTTTCCCTCACAGTTAGCTTTAGGATACAAGGCCTTTTAGAAACCAAAAAGAAACATACAGAGAAAATACTTGATTATAGTTTAATATATTTCCTGTAGGTGAAAAGGGTGTGCTTTTATATTGCACAAAGTGGTCTCAACCAAGAAAAAACATTCCGTCCCGACGTCAAGTATCACCGAACGTCA
>JXCR01147371.1:28595-55079 GCA_002079205.1 Phalaenopsis hybrid cultivar
CTCTTAAGGTTGTTGATTATCTCCCTAAAAATAAAAGAAATACTAGTAAATGATATATTATAATAGTTAATAATATTATAACATATTTTTTAACTTTTAATTTCGCACACATTATGAGAGCTGTTGGATGGTGGAATTTGTATGAAGCAGACGCATGAAGTGTGTATGAGCAAAAGAATGGAGGGATTTGTGATATTCTACTACTATCCCTCCACTAGTCCAATAAGTTTTATCTTATCATTTCTATAAAACATATGAATTGATTAATAAATTGGAATGATATAAGTAAAAGTACTAAAAGTTGAAAGATTAAAGCATACTAATATATATGTGAGATAGTGTATGAATGTAACAAATAAAACATGATGACTATGAGCAATGCATAAACAAAGAGGCGAATCAATAACTTGCATTTGATTAGTATGTTAAAAATTTGAACCCTTGGATAAGTAGTAGGTATGTTAAAGATTTGATTGGTATGCATGTAAATACGAGTCTTTAGGTCTCAGATATGTAATAATGAGCATAACATTCAACCAACAAACTGCTGATAGCATATATTGACTTTTGCTGCCAAATTTCGAGTTAAAAAAAAAGGACAGAAGAATAACATTAGAGAAGAAAAACGTTCATGATAGAATTATTTCAATTGGGATTGCATGATGGATTGAAAAAAGAACCAGAGCTTGAACAAGTGAAGAAGAACATTTTGAAATTAAAAGTAAGGATTTTCACACAAGCATGAGTTTGTCATGTATGGAAATTAAGCTTTAAGACATTGTTCATGCAATAAATTACATCATTATCATCACAAGTCAGATCATATTACTTTTAACAATAATTTAAAATAAAAAAAAGCATTCATATATTGTGATAAAAAATAGAAGCTTTCTGGGAAGTAATACATGTCCAACGCCGATAATTTCTATTATGATACAAAGAATAATGAAAATAATTTAACAAACCAAAATACAATCACTTGTGTATCATAGCTACTCTTCGAAGTCCCAAACTTATTTGATGGTTTCTCACATTTAATTAACATATAATCTGCACAGTATGATATATGCACAAGTTATTAAAATCAATGTATAAGGATATATGTATGCTTTCATAAATTTTTAGGACATACAAGTAAAAAAAATCCATGAAAACAATACAATTTTAACTTATATATGGTTAGACTGCACTAACATAAACAAAATAAGCTTAGTAAATACTAGGATGAACAACTCATAAAACACTCAATATAAATTAATGAAAGATGAGAATCCATAGAACTAGCAACAATGTTATCATCAGCATGTGCTTGACAAGCGGAATCTTCCAAATTATACACACTGGTTGTACTTGCAGGTAAACTTCTATTGCAAGAGGATGAAATATAGTTATCACACCTTTTAATAGGAAAAAAGTACATAACATAGACCAAAAGTTGAAAATCTATCTATCACAAAAGAGAAAGGGTATACAATTTCCATTCAAATTCTCAGGACTCAAACGTTAAAAAATTTGGCATCCCTATATTGCGAACACATATGCTTCCATATATTTGGTAGCATACATATAGCGTGAGAGATATTGTCTAAGCAGAATAATCAACACATCAATAATGCATCATTAGCTTGTGTGAGACAAGAAAAATCCTCCACATAATGCTACTATAAATAAACCTACACAAAGTTGAACAAGCATGAAAGCATCCAATTGATAGAAGAGAAGCATCGATATCGTTCCATGCTAAGACCTCATTAAGAAAGTAATGTTGAAATCCATCAGACTTGACTAAAGAGAAACTTTCTCACCAGTCACATAAAACATGAACCACAAAATGAAAGGCAGTGTCATGAATTAGTAAAGGTGCTTCAATCCACTCTTGGTGCTTCATATGCTTCTTTCACTACAATCTCCCAATCTAAAATATACAAAACATGATTAGATTAAAAAAGTTAAAAGTTAAAAAGAGGTTTAGAGTGCAATCCATTAAATGAGATAACTAAATCAGGACTGACTAGAACTCATGAAACATCTCATTTTTATTGTTCTTCCAACCAAAAGAAATCCGAGAAATAATTTTTTTAAGCTAAAATAAATGTTTATCACTGCAATCAGACAGCGACTTTGAAGCACGACATGGAAGATCACAGAAAGGGTCTTCGGTGTTTCGAGCGGAGAATGGAAAGGATGGAGAGATCGCTGGGTTTATGAGTTAAAATGTAAGTTAAGCGATTTAAACCGGTAAAAGAATAGGGAACTAAACCGTCATAATATTTTATGGTTTATACCACCGCGATAAGCGACTTTTTGGTAGTGGTTTTAAGATCGACGTAAAAAATGATACTGTCTTGTTTGAATATATGCTTAGGACTACTTATTGAGTCTAGGTTTAATTTGGTAAAGTTTGTTCCTTAATCTGAGGAGTTAGTTGTTATTTTCTTGATCTTGTTTCTTGTTTCTTTCTTAGTTGTTTTCAAGTCTTTTTCTTGGAAGTTCGTTATTAGCTCTAAGCTTTAAATATTGTAAGGCTACACAAAAATAAGTGGGGTTCTAGTTTTCCCTTCAATCTACAACAGTTCTCTTTAAGTTTTCTCTTCTTTCTCATTTCAAGAAACCAACAATTTGGTATCAGAGCTCTCTTCTTAAGGGACCCGCGTGTGAGTTTGAACGGCAGTAGAGATCAAGGCTAGTTTTTCCTCATTTGCTCCACTAGTGTTTGACAGAGACAACTACTGGATCTTGGTAATCTGCTTGAAGACGTTCCTGGAAGCTTTGGATCTCTTGGAAGTCGTGGAAGAAGACTATGATATTCCTATTCTCCTTGAAAATCCCACCGTAGCACAAATTAAAGCTCAAAATGAGAAGAAGACAAAGAAGTCCAAGAAATAAACATGTCTGTTTGTTGTTGTTTCCTCTATTATCTTCACTTGTGTCATGTCGTTGAAAACGACAATGGGGATTTGAGATTATCTTGAAATTGAGTATGAACAAGATGAAAATTTTCGAGGGATGCAGGTGCTAAACTTGGTTCGTGACTTTGAACTGCAAAAGATGAAGGAGACAAAAACCATAAAGGAGTATTCTAACAGACTACTCAACATAGCAAATCGTGTAAAATTATTGGGTTCTTTTTTAGAAGATTCAACGATTGTTCAAAAAATCCCTGTGACAATGCTTGAAAGATTTGAGGCTACCATCACCACCTTAGAAAACATGAAGGATTTGTTAAAGATTGCTTTGACAGAACACTTGAGTGCATTGCAAGCACAAGAGCAGAGGCATGTAATGAGGGAAGAAATAATCGTCGAAGGAGCTCTACCAGTCAAGCAACAAGATGATGAAAAGAATAGGTGGCCTAAGAACATGAAGTTTCAAGCTACAAGTGGATAAAGCTTTGCACTTGAAAACAGAAGCAACACTGAAAATAAAAATTAGGAGTAAACAAAGATTACCCTCCATGTCAACATTGTGGCAAGAAAGGTCATCCTCCTTTCAAATGTTGGAGAAGACCAGATGCAAAGTGCATCAAGTATAATTAAATAGGACATGAAGCTGTCATTTGCAAGAATAAAGATCAGCAGCAAGGACATGAAGCACAAGTGGCAGATCAAGAAGAAGATGTCCATCTTTTCGTTGCAGCTTGTTTCACTAGTTCTGAAACTAGTGAAAATTGGCTCATTGATAGTGATTGAACTAATCATATAACACATAACAAGGAGTTGTTCAAGGATTTGAAGAGCACCGAGTCCAAGAAGGTTAGAATTGGGAATGGTGAATATATTGCAATCAAAGGAAATGGCACCATAGCCATTGCAAGCTGTTCAAAAACCAATACAAGATATTGATCAAAACTTGCTCAGTGTTGGTCAATTAATGGAAAAGAGATTCAAAGTGATATTCATGTAGAATACATGTGTGATAGAGGATGCTACAGGTCAAACGATGTTTGAAGTTAAGATGGCATGGCGAAGTTTTTCACTTAATCCAATGCATGAGGAACAAATTGAAAGCACTATGAAGATTCAATCAGCAATTGAGATGGTTGAGCATGTGAAAGTTGATGCAGAGCCGAGGGAATTAGAACTGGAGTCAACCTTGCAGAAAACAACTGTAGAGCTTTTAGAGTTGAAAGATCGTCTTTTGAGTATAGAAATAGAAATCCCAGCCATGTCGCAAATAAATGATGAATTGAAAGATGAAATGGATAAGGCAATGGTGAGCCAATTTGATTCAGAGCTGGGGCTGATAAAGGTTATTATAGAAGTCACAGAACTGAAAGAAAACCTATTAGATAAGGAAACACAGCTGCAAAGCATTATGGATGAGAATGAATAACAAAAATCGGAGCTCAAGAGAGACATGGAGCATCAAGATAATTATGTTGCAGCTATATTGGATGCAGAGAGAGCAAAAGCAACAGAACAAGAAGCACTGATGAGACTAGGTGTTGTCAATGGGGAGGCTGAAAAGAATAACAAGAAGGAAGCAAAGGTTTTGGAGTAGCCTCAGGCAGTGAAATCAGAGATGGAGGCTGAGCTGAGGAGGCTTAGGGTGTAGTCAGATCAATGGAGAAACACAGTTCAAGCAGCTGCAACAGCTCTCACACCAGGGAACAATGGCAGAACAGTTGAGAGGACAGGCTCTCTTAAATCAGACTACAATTCACTGCTACCCAGGAAGCTACTAAGCTCCCCTTTCAATGAAGACTTGGATGATGATTCTCCAAAGAGGAAGAATGACAATATGTTGAGGAAAATTTTAATGAATCTCAATCTGGAGCAGAAAGAAAGCACTGAGAATTTTGTTGACAACCAAGCTGTCATTTTCATTTCCCATAAGCCGTGTTTCATGGGAAAACTAAGCATTTCAACATCAAGTTATTTTTTCAAAGAGAAGTGCAGAAAGAAGAATTTGTGACTCTGGTTTACTGCAAATCTGAAAATCAGGTGGCAGATTTGTTACAAAGTCACTTCCAATCAGCAAGCTTGAGTTTCTAAGGCAGAAATTATGTGTTCGCAGCTTCTAAAGCAAGGAGTGTTGGAATATACGCTTAGGACTGCTTATTGAGTTTAGGTTTAATTGAGTCAAGTTTGTTCCTTAATCTTAAGTGTTAGTTGCTATTTTCTTGATCTTGTTTCTTGTTTCTTGTTTCTTGTCTCTTTCTTCTTCAACTTTTTTTCTTCTAAGTTTGTTATTAGCTCCAATCTTTAAATATTATAAGGCTGCACAAAAATAAGCGGGGTTCTAGTTTTCCCTTCAATCTATAGCAATTCTCTTAAGTTCTGTCTTCTTTCTCATTTCAAAAAACAAACACGTCTTGGCTGTTCAATTTTTGTACGGCAGAGGACGGTTGTTTGATACGTTATAATTAAAATGACATATTTAATAATTTTGATTATGAATTGATTATAAAGAATGGTATGCAACGCTCATCTTCGTAAATAGGATTGTAATTAAATGTTTATTATTCTTAAATGAATATATTAGCAAAAGTATTTTAAAATCGTGAATTTTTGTTCGATGCCCTAGATAATAAAACATTAAAATTATTTTTGAAGTTATTAGTTTCTGACCCTACTAAAATGAGACGAACAAGAGTAAATAATCCTACTATGTCACAACATTTCAATTCTTTGCTGTTAAATAAAATGATTTGCCTTGTAGCAAATACTTAATTAAATAAAGATTAATGTTAATGCTATATATATATATATATATATATATAATTTGAAGAAATGATTGAACGTTCTCTATATTTACTTAACCTTAACAAAATCAATGATTGTTCTGAATGTAGGAACTATATAGGAAGAAGAGATGGCGACCGGTAGAGAAAAGTAATGAAAAATATTGACATAAAAAGAACAAAGTTTTCCATCCATTTATAGTTCAAAATGAAGACATGCCAATGGATGATTGTAGTGTCCAACGCATTGTATCACAAATATTGCTCTATACTAACAACCCAATTGGACAAATCAAGATATAAGCCATGTAACTTATTTTCTATAAGTTTGGGTGAAGTGATGATGGGAGGTGTAGGCAAATTTTCTTTCAAAATGCTTGTTTAAGAATAGATTTATAAAACCTTTAGAGGAAACGTTGTTCATTTTGGTGATATGGTTTGATAAATGTTAGATCTCAAATTGTTTGATGAATTATGCTTAAGGTTTAGAGCATTGATCTGAGAAAAGAAATAAGGGGAAAATTTTGAATAATTGATATTTGTTTCTTTTAAGTGAGATTCTTTGTCCACCTTTCGAGGATTATGCTCTATTTATATTAATAAGTAGGATATATATGTTACATGATGATTCCTCAAATGAGAGGAACGTTACTATATCTAATGACTCATCATACTTACACATTTGTAACTTAACATTACTCCTTACATCCTTGTAACTGATTTACAACTGCTAGATTCCTCTAACTCCTTTGCTTTTAGCTTTATATTTGCAACTATTTGACCAAGATTTTTAATTGCAAGTGGTTGTCCGTCATTTAGTCGACAACCAAAATTATTTGGTTGTCATTAATGTTCTTTGGTCACAATATTCTAATGTTTTTGAATGTGAAGATACATCATCTTAGGATAGGATTATTTCATCGGGCAGAGTAAATCATCGTAATCTGACAAGCAGTCTACTCTCGGATTATGCATCTTTGTTAAAAACACTCCACCTTTTGGCGACTGCTATTTTCTAAGGTCATAGTTATTGGATAATTGGTGCTGGCGTTATTTGTACGATGCTGATTTGGTCGTTCACTCTCTTTCGTTCGGCCACCCCACAAGAATGACTGATCATTTGAACGACTTATCTATATTTTTATTTCTCCAATCATTTATCCTTAAGATTCATGCAAGCATATATCTAATGTACAAAAAGGTTTCAATGGAGTTATTCTGTTAAACATAATTCCTCAACTTTTTCACCAAATTGATAAAAATATGAAAAAATCAACCATGGAGGAGAGATGCAAATTTTTTGTTAGTGGAAAGTAACATTTCTCCATTGGACCATTTGTATTGAATGAACTCGGCATGTGCTTGTCCTGATTTGATAGATTGTGGAGGTTATAGTTTTGTTTGATTCTTAAGATCCATGTCGTAGGGTTGTTGCCAACTTATCCAAGTATGATAATATGCATAAACTTATATGAAATTGCTCCATTGGTTTTGTACAATTTGCTTTATTAAGGGTTTTGTTTAGGCTTATTGTCTTGCTATATTAATTCCCAAAAAGAGCACAAAATAATAAGGATAAATAATGATCAAGTTCTTTTTCAACATCTTCAACAAATGTGGAGGATGATGCTCGAGAAAAGCATCATAAATACAAATAAAAAAATAATGCAAGATATTTTTTTTTTGTTTACTCAGTACTTTACTGACCAAAAAATATAATCAATATAACTTTTCACATGAATGATAACTGACAATCTTTACTTCGATGTGAATATAATAATTGTTCCTCATCCTAATTGTCTTAACCTTCTATCTAATAAAAAAGATGCACATATTGTATGCATAACAAACACTAGCTAACCTTAAGACATTTATTCTTAATTAACCCATGGATCCCTCATCCTTATTCCTATCCTTGGTGTAAATCATCTAGCCATACATACCTATGGAACTCACAGTGTGATAAGGCAGTGATTGTTGGTGCTTTTGCGTCACCTATGGTGAGTGGTGAGTGTAATGTTGTGATTTGTATTAAATTTATTTTTTATCTCTAAAAACCCAAAATGAAGTTATCATTAATTTTAGAAATTTTACTCTATTCAAATTAAACTTGAATGGTGACTCATTATATCTTTAATTGATTCGAAATACTAAATTGACTTGCTTTGTATTGAGTGGGATGAGTGAATTAAATAATTGTAATACTTCATTAATTAATAGTTTATTTTTAAATTTATTATCATTAGTTATGCCAGGTTCCAAGTCCTAGATGTGAAAAGTAGAGGGTTGTCTTACTCAACTGCCAGAATAAAATTTATTGAAAAATCATGATTGAATCCCTTAAATCTTTGAGTAAATGCTATGATGTCTCTCGGAAGCGATGATGTTTGGGTTCTTTTTGTAAACTCGAAGTTGCCAGCTTGATTAATCATTGCATTTGGATTTCCTTTCCAAAGAGCCCTCTTAATTGAATCGTCAGAACGATTTAAAGAAGAGGAGGGATTGTAAAATGAGGAACAAATGATGAAAATTAGGCAAACAAATTAAAAAGAACATAAAGAACTTGTGTATGGTAAAGAATGTATGTCCAGAACAAGACCGGATCAAAATATCTTGAAACATGTCATTCCCGAAGAAAATTCATAAATAAGCAACTCAAAACCAGATAACCAAAAAAAATATTTTTGTTTTAGGTTTAAGAGCAACTCCCAAAGGGACTTATCCTAGAACAATAGACAAACATATTAAAAATCTAGCTACACCCTAGCCGTAGTCTAGCAAGCATCTAGAAACAAGGTGTCCTAGTCACAACATCTAGGTGTGTGCAAAAAAGTGTTTGTAAAAAGCTAGCATACGTTTTAATGGGGTCGCCGACCCCTACTTCTTTATAAGGATACAATGATTCTAAGAGGCCCCACTAGATGTTAGTTTTCAAATGAATAAAAATTTTTAAAAGATTGACCTCATCTATGGTCTAAGTTACGGCGTGAATAGTTTCAAAATAGATTTTAAATTATTATGCACATTGTAATAAACATAAAATAAAGTTAAGGACGTGATTTGCTGAACAATGCTACGTAATAGGAGTAACACACTCGCGAAAATAGATAGCCAATTTTGAAAAGTTAATATAAATTAGAAACATGGCTAAACATATCAAGTGCACACGACATATGACTCAATATGATAATTTCACATTAGACATAAGTAATTAGTGTGGTTTGAACCAGGTATTTATAAGGTTAATGTTAAGGTTAAGGTTGAACCAAAGTTCAAACTTGATTATGTTATTTTGTAATATTTGGCCAATTATATGTATCATTAGGCTAACAAAAACAAATTCATTTAAAAAAAATCACTTTTTATCAAAAATTATCCTCGTAAGCATTAAAATAAATCTATAAATATGACTATCTCTCTGTTTTTCTCTTGCTATATATATATATATATANCATGTATTTGTATATGTTTATGCACGTATGTAAATGTGTACATGTTTGATCATCGTTCGAAATTTGTTCAAATCATATTCGGGTTTTTTGGAAAACTAATATCGTCAAGGAAATAAATAATAAAATTTCCATTTATTTTATTGTTTAATGGTTTTATAAAATAATTAAGTTTAAATAGATTTATATATATCTACGAAATTTTTTATACTTAATTACCATTGTAAATATGAAAATTTTATATCAAAAATAAAAGTAAAATAAAAAATAAAAAATAGAAGTAATAATTATCATTTTAAAATTAATTATAACTTGTTCGAACGTAAATTTAAAAATAATTTTATTAGTTTCACCACATTTTAAGTGACCTCAATTTCTTAATAAATAAATTTTAAATTATATTCTCGTATTTTGATGATGTAAAAATTAAATATATTAAAATATAAATATATATTTTTAAATTATTTTTGTAAATTTTGAATAATTTGAAATTTTTTAAAGTATATGTTAATACAATGAAATTGGGAAAAAATATTACATCAGGACTCCGCAGTAGAGTTACGTGCAGATTCCAACGAAATCACGTCATAAACGAATATTTCTGGTAATACAGAGGAATATTCTCTCTCTTATTCAGGTGTTATTTTATGTTATTCATGTGTTATTATGTTCTGGAAATATTTTTGATGTTATAACAACACAATAACACATCAATAACACTCGAATAACACACAATAACACCTGAAAAACACGAGAGCAATATTCTCCTGTGTTACCGGGCCGATTTTTTTTTTCGTGTACGCCGTGATTTCATTGAACTCCGCACGTAACTCTACGTGCGGAGTCCTGATGTAATATTTTTTTCTAAAGATGGAGAGTATAGTTAGAATTTTGAATAAGTATAGTTTTTCTAGATATTTAATTTTTATTTTAGATGTTTATAATATAAAAAGTAATTTATTAATTATAATATTTTTAAATAAATTCAGCAATTAATCTGATCATAATTTAGTTTGAATTTGATCCAATTTCCTTCTTTTGTGTATAATGAAGAAGATTAGCATTAAATTTGTTTAGGAAAGCTGAGCATTAATGTCTCCGAGCCAACCTGCACTGAGAAAAAGAGAAAAAAAAACCTAGACAATTAAAATATTTTTTTATTAAACTAATTCTTTAAATTAAATTTAAATTGTGTATTACATATAGGGTTGTCAAAACGGCTAGTTGTTTGCGAACAGCTTCTAATCGGCTTCTTAAGAAGCTCGTGCTCCACTAATTTGCTAAGTTAACGAGTCGAATATGAACAAAGATTTGTTCGTTCGTGTTCAGCTCGTTTTGACTCTAAATGCCACTCATCAATTATATATATAATGAGTAGTTTTTTAAAAAATTTAATTGAGGATAAGGCTACAAGGATTTATAATCAATTAAAAGTATTAATTTAGAAAATATAATAAATAAATATTAAATTAGATTCAAATGATGTTTTAATATAAATATTGCTTTTTAAATTTTGCCCCAACCCTTAAAATCTTATGCCTACGTGATTAATAAAAGTTTTTTCTGTGCGGACTTCTAACGTAGCTCTACGTGCGAACAAAGTTAATTCTAAATTATTTTCAGGTTATTTCTGGGTTATTTTTAATAATACCGAAATAACCCAGAAATACACTAAAAATAAAAACTGCATGTTATTTCTGGGTTATTTCGGTATTATTGAAAATAACCCAGGAATAACCTGAAAATAACTTAAGAATAACCTACGCCGCAAGTAGAACTACGTCAGGAGGCCGGACAGAAAAAGCGCTCGTTTTTAAGATAGTCAAAACGACTATTTGGTCGTGAACAACTCGTGTTCAGCTCGCTAAACAAATGAGCCGAACACGATCACATTTTTTGAGCTCGAAATATAAACTAACGACTCGGATATATATATATATANTGTGTACATGTTTGATCATCGTTTGAAATTTGTTCAAATCATATTCGGTCTTTTTGGAAAACTAATATCAAGGAAATAAATAATAAAATTTCCATTTATTTTATTGTTTAATGGTACTTATAAAATATTTAAGTTTAAATATATTTATAAATATCTACGAAATATTTAATACTTAATTATCATTGTAAATATGAAAATTTTATATCAAAAATAAAATAAAAATTTTATTTTATTGCCATATCCTTCACTTAACCCTCCCTTGTTATACAACTTGTAATTCTCTTTTCTTAGAGTATTTTGTATATGTTAATACAATGAAGATGGGAAAAAAATATTATATCAGGACTCCGCACATGTGCGGATTCTAATGAAATCACGTCACAAGGGAATATTCCCGGTAACATAGGTAACACAGGGGAATATTCTCTCTATGTTATTCTGGTGTTATTATATGTTATTCATGTGTTATTGTGCTTTGGGAATATTTCTGATGTTATACTAACACAATAACATATCAATAACACTCGAATAATACAGAATAATACATGAAAAACACGGGAGGAATATTCTCCTGTGCTACCGGACCGATTTTTTTTTTTCGTATGCGGCGTGATTTCATTGGACTCCTCACGTAACTCTACGTGCAGAATCCTGATGTAATATTTTTTTTCTGAAGATGGAGAGTATAGTTAGAATTTTGGATAACTATAGTTTTTTCTAGATATTTAATTTTAATTTTAGATGCTTATAATATAAAAATTAATTTATAATTATAAGTTGCAATTATTTTTAAATAAATTCAGCAATTAATCTGATCAAAATTTAGTGAGAATATGATCCAATTTCCTTCTTTTGTTTATAATGAAGAAGATTAGTCTTAAATTCGTTGAGGAAAGCTGAGCATTAATGTCTCCGAGCCAATCTGCACTCAGAAAAAGAGAANCTCCGAGCCAATCTGCACTAGAAAAAAAAAACCTAGACAATTAAAATATTTTTAATTATACTAATTCTTTAAATTAAATTTAAATTGTGTATTACACGTAGGGTTGTCAAAACGGCTAGTTGTTTGCGAACAGCTTCTAATCGGCTCCTTAAGAAGCTCGTGCTCCACCAATTTGCTAAGTTAACGAGTCGAATATGAACAAAGATTTGTTCGTTCGTGTTCAGCTCGTTTTGACTCTAAATGCCACTCATCAATTATATATATAATGAGTAGTTTTTTAAAAAATTTAATTGAGGATAAGGCTACAAGGATTTATAATCAATTAAAAGTATTAATTAAGAAAATATAATAAAAAAATATTAAATTAGATTCAAATGATGTTTTAATATAAATATTGCTTTTTAAATTTTGCCCAACCCTTAAAATCTTATGGCTATGTGATTAATAAAAAAATTTTCTGTGCGGACTCCTGACGTAGCTCTACGTGCGGACAAAGTTATTTCTAAGTTATTTTCAGGTTATTTCTGGGTTATTTTTAATAATACCGAAATAACCCATAAATACACCAAAAAAAAAATCGCAGGTTATTTCTGGGTTATTTCGGTATTATTGAAAATAACCCAGAAATAACCTGAAAATAACTTAAGAATAACATACGCCGCATGTAGAACTACGTCAGGAGGCCGGACAGAAAAAGCGCTCGTTTTTAAGATAGTCAAAACGACTCTTTGGTCGTGAACAGCTCGTGTTCAGCTCGCTAAACAAACGAGCCGAACACGATCACACTTTTTGAGCTCGAAATATAAACTAACCACTCGGATATTTTTTTTTTTTTTGAACTATCGAACCAATGTCCACAATCAAACTATTGAAAATTGACAAAAATAAAAAATGTGGGCCATGAATTTCGATATTTAAGTGAGAATTTGACCCAAAAAAAAAAAGTGGTTGATTTGTAAATAAAAAGGTTTAGGTGGTCTTATGTAATTGCCTCAAATTTAAAATCTGGAATATATAACATCGATTTTCACATATATTTATATTACTTCTCCCATAAAAAAAAATATCAACAGCGTGTTGACTCCTTCACATTGCTTCCTCGTTCGTTGTCTTGTCAGCTTGAAAAATGACTTTTAAAATTTGGGACATTTACAAACAACCCACACAACATTTATATTTTCATATCTAACATCTAAATTCTTATATTTACATATTTGACATCTAAAATCTTTGGGTCACATCNTGATATTTAAGCGAGAATTTGACCCAAAAAAAATAAGAAAAGGTGGTTGATTTGTAAATAAAAAGTTTTAGATGGTCTTATGTAATTGCCTCAAATTTAAAATCTGGAATATATAACATTGATTTTCACATATATTTATATTACTTCTCCCATAAAAAAAATATCAACAGCGTGTTGACTCGTTCACATTGCTTCCTCGTCCGTTGTCTTGTCAGCTTGAAAAATGACATTTAAAATTTGGGACATTTGCAAACAACCCACACAACTTTTATATTTTCATATCTAACATCTAAATTCTTATATTTACATATTTGACATCTAAAATCTTTGGGTCACATCAAATACATCTCCAATCTTAACTTCTTAAAAGTCTAATACACATTTTCATAGATAAGTTTAGTAAATCAAAAATTATTTAGTACTAGATATATAAATATAAGAAATTATTCAAATATTTGAGTCAACACAAATCTATAAAATTAAGATTATACTAAAAATCAAATGCAATTAATTAGTAAACTATAAGTTCAAATTTGACCGAAGCATGACTTTGATTAGTGTATAACCTTAAACGTACGCTAAGAACATAATTAATGAGTGATAGCCGCTGGAGCCCTGCATTACATGCAAACTTAGCTTCTTTGTGAAGAAAAATCAGCTCAGATATGCTTCTTTAATTGTTGAGCTTATTAGTATAGAGTTTTCATACATAATATTGATCTTAAAATAAATTCTACAACTTTAGAACTGATATTAGGGTGCGTTGGGGGCAGTTTGTGCGTTTCAGGATAAACGGTTTATCCTGAAAAGCGGTCTGCGGGTCGATCGCGGGGTTCGACTCGTGGTCTGCGTTTAGTGTAAAAATGAAACTGTGTTTTCGGATAATCGATCAAAACGCACGAACCAAACAGTACTGCGGCGTTTTCAAAAATTCCCTCGCACTTATAAGTTGCTCCAAACGAGCCTTAGTCTGGAGAGATTATTGCGTGCGGACACCGCATGCATCTTTGCATGCGGTGTTCGATCTTGGCCGTAGATCACGGTGATCTACGGCCAAGATTATTTCCGTCTTTTTAACAAAAAATAAAACATTTAAGGTGGGGCCCACCGAAATACATCAGGACCGTAAATCAGGTGATTTACGGTCTGGATCGGACACCGCACGCAAGCTGTGTGCGGTGCCCGATCCGTGTGAAATAATTTTTCCTTAGTCTGAGACATATCAAGCGATCTTAAAATATTTATTTCTTAATTTTTACAAATATCTTTAGTCATTGAGATGAACTTTGTTCATTCATTGCATGTTTGGTGGGTTGCATTGTTTTTGTAACTACACTCTAATCTTATTTAGTGTAGAAGCCTCTAAGATATCTTCTCTAATCAAATCATGTCCGCATGATATAAGAAAATAAATAAATTCAACCTTTTTCAAAATGGGCTAATTTAGGCCAAAAAGTTATTTAACCATGATTTTTGTTCTATTATGGACTTAAATGTTTAAAAATAAATCATTTAAACTTCATAACATGTCTAGAAACTACTCATTATTGTTTTGAACTTTAAAAAACTGTTCTTAGCTAGGTTGTGGATGCCAAAGATAGATGGGTAACATTTATTTAACTTAATTATGAATGAATTTGAATTAATTTTTTATGTTGGTTGTAAAAATTTTATTTCTAATAGTTTAGATTAGAGCATATGCAATGCTTAGTAAAGAAAATTTAATGCTAGAAGACTGAAACATAGAAGCGAAGGAGAGGCTTTTTCTGGAAGTTATGGGGCGTAAACAACTCGGTAGGTATGCATACAAGGCTTTGGTGTTATTCCAAGTTGGTATTTTTCTTATAGCACTGCCACTCCGGGCGAAAGTAGCTACGCTCAAGTTACTTGCTTGGAGAATAGATTTGATAAAGTGTTGTAAACTATACGATCTGAAGTGCGACAATTCATGCATCAAATTAAGATGAAGTATCCACTGGCAGGGGGGGCAAAATCGATAATCATTTNAGTATCCACTGGCAGGTGGAGCAAAATCGATAATCATTTTATTTCTATGATTAGTTATAATAATACTAATAACTACTTTTGTGATTCTTACTTGCAGGGTTGCAATGACAATGTTTTTGACATCTGACATCATGTTTCATTTATATTAGTTGTAGTTTAGGAGACTAGTTTCTTATATGTTATGTTATGTTCATTTTTACGAATGTTTGTTTTGCAATGAAGCTATGAAACTATGAGTTTTGTTTAATTACTTGGTTGTTTGTGGCCTCTTTGAATACTTTTCACTTTTGAGCACGTTGATTGAAACTTCAATTATTAGGGTGGTATGAGTTTAATGTTGCACAAAGTTTGGTTTATCTTACATCTCATATGTATATAGAATTCCTTTGTTGATCTTCATGCTTGTATTTATGTTAGGTTTGTGTTTTTTGGATTGATACAACTAAATAATAATCATTATATTTTGAATAAAATACGGATGTATTCTGTGAATCTCTGTTTTTTACTAGTTTTGTATATATTGATTGTTGTACTGTTTTGATTATAATAGGTTTGTAAATATAAATAAAATAAAATAATTTCCTTTTTTTTTAAAAAAAAATTATTATACCAGTGCTTATAAGTGCTGCAACTTTCATAAATTTTAAGTAATTTTTTTTTTCATGTTACCAGCGCTTATAAGTGATGATAACTTATAGACTGTAACAATACTTACAAATTTTGTCATAGATATTGTTGTGACTACCCTTCCCCACGCAAAAGCGTTGCGAAAAGCCTTAGGGCATCTTTAAGGCAGCTTATTGGGAGCGGTGGCGTTTTGAAAACGTCGCTCTCTGTTTGATAAATACGTTCGCACGAGCTTATTCCTCCCGCACTACGTCCGCGTTCGATAAATCTTTTATGTCGTTCGATGCAGTGCGAGCCCCGCGTCCGACGTTAGAAATCTGTGTTGCCCTAGGAATTTCGGAGGTGCCCTTGATCTCCCCGACCTTCTCCCTCACTGTAATCCTTTCTGGTTCGCCGCCCTAGAGGAGATCGAAGCTTCTTCCTTTCCAACTTTCTTTCCTGATCATCAGGTATCCTTTCGATTTCCCTAGCCGCGATCCTTGGAAAGCTTCCTTTCGATTTTCCTACTCTGATCTCATTTCTGGGAAGTGTAGATGCAAGAAATGAAAAAAAAAATTTCGGGTGAAATATTTGTACATTATGGGATTCTAGTTGTAGCCTAGTTGAGATCTATGGCGTGAGTTGTTTTCGGCATCCGCTGGTTTTTTGCATTTTCTCTAGTTTTTGGGATTAGGCTAGTTGAAATATGTTTCATTTTCTATGCCTCGATAATTTGGCATTTTATCTGGTTTTTGGATTTGGGTTGCTAGCTGCGATCCTTAGAAAGCTTCATTTTCTCTAATCCTTTTTTTGGGAAGTGTAGATATAAGAAATGAATTTTTTTTTGTGTATGAAATATGAGTCCATTAAGGGTTTTTAGCTATAGCCCAATTGAGATATGTGGCATGATTTGTTTTCAGCGTCCTCTAGTTTTTTGGCATTTTCTTTGGTTTTGGCTCCGATTTTAAGCAAATTGGTCAAGGTATTATTGAATTTGCAGGAATTTCTGTTATGCAGGAATTTCAAATAACCCAATGTTGATTTGGTTATACATTGAAGATTATGACTTGGTTCATAAAAATGCATCTCAAATCATTACGAAATTGTTTATTCTTCTATGAAAGCATACTTGTGTGTAATTATAATGTTTCAAGCCTATATCTACCTCGTCATTGAGAGGATTTCATACTCTTATCTTTAGTTTTATGTTAAGAATAGCAATGGTTATAGCATTGGGGAGTTAAGTACATATAAGGAGGCTTTGTTAGGCATTGGTAATAGCATTTGGGAGTTAAGTACATATACATGTATCTGAATTAACTATTTTTGGTTTAGGGTTCATATGCATATGCGAGGCTTTGTTTTTAATATTTTATGCAAGAATAGTATTTATACGGCTTACATCTTTTATATGAAGCATTTCTCACAATTTTTAAGCTATCAAAATGGGGGAACGGAAGAGAAAACTAGCATTCGGTTTTTAGCTAACATGGGTATTATTTTATGATACAAATTATGTATATATATTATTGTCAAAGAATATTTCTCGAATGTAACTTGCAAGTAAAGAAAATGCATTCCGTTTTTTTTTTATAGGCTGGCTGAATTCGTACATATGTAATCTTACATATTTCCTTAATAAAACTTTTGTGGATTGCCTTCTATGGACGTAGGTCATTGGTCGAACCACATGAATCTCTTGTTCACCTGTTTTTTTTTTAAATTGAAATGTTGTGGAAATGATGTTGGATGTCGGTGTGTATTTATAATATTTTTTTTTTGAAATTGTGAAGGATAAAAATGTTCTTATTACACATTTAGAGAATAGTTATTTTCCTTTGTTCCCTAGAGTTCAATGTCTAAGGTGAATGAAGGGAGTCCCTCTGTAATGTGGGATAAAAAAGTTACAAATATATTTTGCAATCTATGTATTCAGGGAATTGAACTTGGGAATAGACCAACCACTTATTTCAATAAGGAAGGTTGGCAAAATATTGCTAAGAGATTCAAAGAATTGACTGGAAGAGATTACGACAGGCTTAAATTCAAAAACAAATGAGACCAATTGAAGAAGAAATGGAAAATATGGAAGAAGCTGAAACGTGGATCTACGTGATTGGGTTGGGATCCCCTTAAAAGAATTATAGATGCTCCAAATGATTGGTGGGCTGAAAGATTAGATATCAGTTACAGATAGAAGTTTTTTTGTGTTATTGTGGACTACCGTCTTCATTGCTCACGTCAGGTCAGTCTCATAGCTTTGGGAGGCAATTCTACGGTTGTGTCAAGGGTGTTTTAGCTCATTGTGGTTTCTTTCGGTGGGCAGACAGTCCTACATATTACACTGCCAGCAGTCATGGGAATCTGATGTTTTCCAAGGTTGATAGTGCAGCTGAGGACAGACATACCCAGAGTTTGAAATTAAATATTTTAATATTTCTCATTGTAGTTGTACTTGTCTTTGTCATTTTTTTATTTATTTTGGTACTCACAAGAGTGTGAGAACTGTATGTCATCTTTTGGAACTGATCTGTGATGATGTATGATTTTGCATTATATGTTTTTGTACTACCAATAAGCTATTCTGAATAAGCTGCCCCAAACAGTTTTATAAGACATGTGCAGGAATGTCATTTAACCACCAATAAGCTAATCTAAATAAGCTGCCACAAACAGCAAATCAGATTATTCTGATAATCTACAGACTATCAAATTAGCAGAATAATCTGCTTATCAACGGATTATAAATAATTAACAGCTGTACCAAACAGACCCTTAGTCGCACTAACCAAATACAGTGCTTTTGCAGTGCTATTAGAAGAGCTACAAGAAAATTAGTAAGTTTTATAACTGTCGCAAAAGCTTCAAAAAAAATGTTGGGAAAAATCTTTTTTTTAAGTGGTCGCCTAAGTATTATATGAACTTCATTTGTTGTCTCAACTTTTCTATTTACAATTCCAAAATTATCAATTGTTTAATCCATATAGAGGGCTATCTTATACTTCATTTTAAAATTTGGCAATAAGATTTCATATTTTGAATGGTTAGTAAGAAACTATTTATAATATTATTATTGTTATTAAATTTTTATATTTACATTAGGCTAATTAACTTATCATCTGATGTAAGAGTGTTCACTTCATCCTACAATTGGAAATCTAATTCCATTGCCAAAATAGACGTTCACTTTGAACAACAATTAATCTTCATTTTGAAGTAAATTCTCATTTTGGTAATGTAAATTAGATTTCCCATTGGAAGAGGATATGAACACTCTTACATAATATGAAGTATTTCCATCTCAGAATATGTTTAGAGGTGTGTAAGTAATCTAAAAAATTGTTTCAGAGATGAGAATGCTTAGGTTTATGATTGACATTACAGTTGAAAACAATATATGAAATAAAATATATTTGTGAAAGGGTTGGTGTAACTAGAGCGACAAACAATATTAGAGTGTGACACCTTAATAGATTTAACCTATACATTTAACTTGAAAACAACCAAACACAAAAAAAAAATGAAATATTAATTTGAACTATTCGTTAATTCACAATTGATTAGGTTATGTTGTTTTTCAAACAAATGTTATGTTGATTAATGATTTTCGATAAACATAACATCAGTAAGATGTTAAACGATCTGATTCAAGCCAAGCGAATGTAGACTGAAAAGAAATTTGATCCAAAATTTTGTCTCGTAGCTCGACATATCAATTTCTTAGCCCTTTTTGTTGTTCGTTAAATTCATAGACCTACCCTGCGTACCACCTGGTTTCCATGTAGGAAGAATGACATTGATAAACTTTAAATGCCCTAAGTTCCTAGCATGCTTAATTAATCAATTTATAAGTTAATCAGTTTAATTTTTAACACTTTAAATGTTACATTTATACCATTCAAATCTTTCATATCGCATCAAAAATATCATAATTTTAACTTTTAATAAATAAAATACAACTTTTAATGCATAGAAAGGGTGGCATAAATGTAAATCAATCAATAATTTTAACATTTTTCAAAATAAACATAAGCAATTAGTATATGATGTTTATAAGAAAATTATTGTAAAAATTATTTATTTATCATTAAGAATTTGCCAAACACGATTTAATAAAAAGATTATTTATATTAAGCTCAAAATAATTATTTATATACACTCCATTTATTTAATAAATGAATTAAACAAAAGTTAAGTAGTGATAGAGAGCGAGAGAGCTATACATACAATAGGGCCTATACAAATAAAAATACCTTAGAATTTGCAAATACGAAAACTAGTAATAAGCTCCGTATTAAAAAAAAAATTGCCCAAAATCTGGGTTTAAGGTTTAAGGCCTTAGGATAACTCGAACATTGTTAATCGATACAAAATTGATTCAAATTATGGCTCGAACCGAGATCTGATCGCAATAAATGGGATGAGCTACAAATTTGTATTCTAGATCGAATTTTTTTAGAGCCAATTTCAAGACCCCAACTCGGTTCAAAATTAAATCTGTCATAGCTTAATGATGTTAGGGTTGTGAATTTTATTGAATTGAGCTCAAAAATTGATTCGAATTTAGTCTCAGAACGAGATTAGATTGAAATAAATGAGCTGAACTACGAGCCAAAATTTCAAATCATATTTTTTTTTCAAATCCATTTTGATGGTTAGCGGCCTTACCTTCAGCTAACGAACATTTCCCGCAAAAGTGATCCTTTCTTTTGGTACGGCTTCCTCTCCTTCGATCGTTGCTTCCCTCGGGATTTTCCATTCCGAGCAAAAATGCTTGCTTGTGTGGGAATACTATATAATCGATAAATTCATGTTTGTAATCAAAACATTATGAATTTGATAAAAATGAAAATTATGAGTTAGGATTTTATTATGGTCTTTGATATTTGAGTAGTAATTTGAAAAATGAATGGGAAAAAGGTGTTTGATTTGTAAATAATAATGTTTTGGGTGCCTTATATGTAATTGTCCTTTATTTTTATCTTTTGATAATTTTGGGCAGCCAATAGAGCGAAGTCTGTAAAGTTAAACTAAGGCTGGTGATGGGAAAATGCTCATCAAAAAGTCATCTTTATATGGTAGCAATAAATGACACGGACAATATGTTTTGAAGGGTCATAGTTCATTGCCGACGCTAGCTAAGTGCTAACAAAACATTTTGTTTTTAATAAGATTACATTCTAAGTAATGATTACGTACTAATAAATGAAAGTGATAGCTTTAAAGTCTAATTGTTCCCAAGCAATTATGTGGTATGAATGTAAATATCTTTTTTTTTTCCTGAAGGATTTAGATACATGCTAATTGATACGTCACCAATAAATTTTTATCATGTGACATGAATCTCGAGATGATATTTTAAGCAGGAAACATTTAAATTTTGATAAAAAGTCATCCAGAGTTCTGATTTCAGTAAACTTATAGTTAAACTGGCCGGCTTGATGGGACGGACCTACTGATTTAAAAACTAGCCCAATCCGAGTCAAATCAAGCCCAGATCAACTCGTTGAACCACACTTAGATGATTTATTGACACATTTGGAATGTCAAACAATTGTCGAATATAACAAGTTTATACTCGAATAGAGTGTCTCGATAAAACAAATCTAACGAGCCCAAAATCACTCAATTTGGACATCATAAAGGCACTCAAATGTCTATTAAACACTGGATGATCGAGGGAAGCTCTCCGGACCGTCCGATCAAAATGTTTCATATTCCTGCATTAATGACATTCAGAACACTATAAATAGAGCTCCACCCTTCACATGAGGGGGGACTTGAGACTTCAGAGAAAACTGGAAGCTCTGAGAAAGAACTAAAGATCAACATCATTCTGATCGTCGCCAACCACCGCCAGCTAACTTCAACACCCATCGATCGTCGTCAACCACAGCAGACCAGATGCCTTCGATCCACGTTGTAACTTGGAAAATCTAGTAACATCTTCTGTCTGTAGGACAAGTGTTCACCAGTACAATCAATTTGCTAACAACCTATACAGTCATCAGCTCATGCAGTTCATGACTTTGGCCCTAGCGGCCTACAAACATCCTCAATACTCGCCTCAACGGCCTACATGGTCATCAGCTCATACATTTCTTGAATCTAGCACCAGCAGCCTACGAACGCCATCAATATTCGCCCCAACGACCTATGTGGTCATCAGTTCATGCAGCTCCTGACTCTGGCCCCCGTGGTCTACGAACGTCATTAATACTCGACAACTACAATCTACGTGATTCACAGTTCCCGTAGCTGTTTACTATGACTTCTCTGGCCAATCAACGCTTTTAGAGCAACCATCTACAACATTCACGACGGACTATTAGCTCCACAACAATCAACAATGACTCTTTCAACCTACTGTCATAAATAACAGCAGCCAGATTATAGTTATACAACTTTGTAATTTCATCTTCCCTAATTCAAGAGAAAAATGTACTTTTGTACTCATCATTCATAGTTGACTATTTCAACTGGGCTAGGCCCCGTGGTTTTTCCCCCTTTCAAGGGTTTTTCACGTAAAAAATTGAGGTGTCTCCTCCTGCTTACTTCTTTTTTATTATCTGGGTGTGTTGAATTCTCGTGCAATGCTAAGACGATAATCCATTACTCTACCGCCGCGAATTTTCTGGTACACATCAGTTTGGCGTCGTCTGTGGGAAATGAAGTCCCGTTCGACATTGTCTTGAACTCTAAGACACCGAGCCCCTACTTCATTTCCCAATGATGTAGATCATCCAATTGACAAATGAATCTTCTTTGCATCTTGAAGATCATACCCAAAACATTCATCAATGTGGGGGGCAACTTTCACTGCAATCTCAAAAGGTCATTCATGTCAACGTCACAGGCACAATTGTAGTAGGGTTGTCTTCTCGCATCCTATTCAGACACAAAGTATGTCACAACTTCTTCCAGGATGGGGGAAATTGTTCACAGCAGACTCGAAAGATCGTTCATGTCAACGTCTCGGGCACAACTATGGTGGGGAAGTCATCCCATATTTCATTCAGATTACAAGCCTGCAAAAATTGCTCATGTACTGGGAGGAAATTTTCACTGCAAATAATGCTTCTTCAGCACCCCTCATCGTATTGAAGTTCCTCTTCAACCAGATCATGAAGCTAATCTCTTCAAGGCTCCATACATAAGTTATTTAAAAGCTCACATGGAAAACGCCCCCGCTGAGGGGCAAAAGATTCAAAAGCAACAACTGACAAGTTGTCAAACGTTTTTCTTGAATATGACTGCAACCATATTTCCAAGAAAAAATATAGTCCATTGCAACTTACACCCCAGTCTCGAGAATCACAGAGCATCTCTGTCACCTCATTCTAGGATTAATCGATCCCTGGGGGACTCGATTTGACCTCTTCCATCACAAACTATAGTTGTCAAGCAAAGGCTTCGACATACAGCTTCGGATAGGTCAAAAATCGTTTGTAGGTTTTCTTCGACCTCTTCCATAACAGGTTATGGTCGTCAAGCAAATGCTTCAACCAACAACTTAGGATAGGTCAACCAGTCTAAGTGGACTTCATATGACTTTGTTCATTACAAGTTAATACCTTCGAGCATCTTCGGTTACACAACTCAGAACTGATCTTACATCCTTAATGGATTCTCCTTTCAACCATGCCACTAAAAATCAAGCCCAGAAGGCAAGACCTGATAAGAAGCTACCATATCGCTGGAAGACAAGCCCAAGAGGGTCTCCAATGTAAAACCTCAGAAGAATACGAGCCTTAGAAGATTTTTGTACGATTGAGAAGCCACAACAACCATGGAAGCAGCAAGGAAATACATTATCATCATCTACAAATGTTACATTTAATTGTAAAAAATTCTACAAAGACCAACACATATTTATAAAAGAGCTACAACGAAACCGCTCATCTTTAAGTAGAGTTGACATCGCCTCTTCAAAAAGTAGTACTTCTGAAGATTGTCAAGTGGTCTCCCGATATCGCCACCACATAAGCATGAAAATTTTCTCCTCAAAGCGCGACAGCGAAACTATAACATTTCTTCATCATCTTTAAAACATGCAAGGGTAGCACGGAAGTCTCCTCTAAAATACATGATGTAAACGAGAAATAAGATCCCATTACTTGCCTGCTACGCAGGAATAGGACAATTTTCCTCTTCACCACAACAAGAAAAATGATTTCGTTGTTTGCCTGCTACGCAGGACGGGGACAACTTTCCTCATCACCGCAACAAGAAAGAAGATCTCGTTGCTTACCTGCTACGCAGGACAGGGACAACTTTTCTCTTCAAGCAACAAGAAAGAAGATCCCCTTGCTTGCCTTCTAAGCAGGACAGAGACGACTTCCCTCTTCGTCGCAACAAGAAAGAAGATCTCATTGCTTGTCTGCTACGTAGGACGGGGACGACTTTCCTCTCCGCCGCAATAAGAAAGATGATCATGTTGCTTCTCTATTATGCAGGGCGGAGACGAATTTCCTCTTCACCACAACTCTACACTGAGACACTGGACCACAACTCTTCGCCGCAACTCTGCACCTCAACTCTTCACCGCAACTTCACACTGCAACTCTGCGTCACTACGCTAGATAATTTTCTTCTTCTGGGAAATCCTGGATCAACTGAGGGCTCCACCTCTACCCCCATATTCAGGTCCATTTATAGGCTCAAAAAGAGAATCAACAATAAATGCACATTAATATATAAATATAAAAAATGTGCGCATTAAATGCTCATAAATAAAAAAACAGGATTAAATTCAATTAATCTTCTTTTTGGAATTCGAATTCCTCTTCAAATTCCTGATCGATTCAAATTCCTTAATCTCTTCAAATTCCTTTGTAAAAATATTATTTTTTCTATTTTAGGTAGGATTCGAACCATGTCACCCTCTCACAAAGAAAAAGATGCTTATCAACTGAGCTGTATTCGACCTCTTAACATAAAAGGAGAAATTTTTTTTTATACCGATACTAATAAAATAATATATATTGATGCATATGCAGAACATAAATACTCCATATCTTGATATTTTCGAACGATAAAAATGGTCTCGCCCGAAAATAAGGGGCAACTGATACGTCACAAACAAATTTTCATCATCGGGCATGAGCCTCGAGACGATATTTTAAGCAGAATATATTCAAATCTTGATAAAAAATCATCCAAAGCTCTGATTTCAGCAAGCTTATAGTTAAACTGACTGACTTGATGAGAAGGACCTAATGATATACAAAATAGCCAATCCGAGTCAAATCAAGCTCAGATCAACTCATTGAACCACAATTAGATGATTTCCGGACACATTTGGAAGGTCAAACGATCGTCGAATATGACAAGTTTATACTCGAATCGAGTGTCTCAATAAGATAAATCTAATGAGCCCAAAATTACTAATTCGAACATCATTAAGGCACTCAAATGTCTACTAAGCGTTGTATGATCAGGGGAAGTTCTCCAGACCATCCGATGAAAATGTTTCATATTCTTGCTCTAATGAGATTCAGAACACTATAAACAAAGCCTCACCCTTGACATGAGGGGAGACTTGAGGCTCAAGAGAGAACTGGAAGCTCTGAAAAGGAGCTAAAATCCAACACCATTCCGACCATCGTCGACCACCGCCAGTTGTCGTCAACACCCGTCGATCATCGTCAACCACCGCCGATCAGATGTCGTCGGTCAACGTCGTAACTAGGAAAATCTAGTAATATCTCCAGTCTGTAGGACAAGTGCTCGCTACTACGATCAATGTGCTAATAACCTACACGGTCATCAGCTCATGCAGTTCCCGAATTTGGCCCCAGCGGCCTACGAACGTCATCAATACTCGCCCCAACGACCTATGTGGTCATCAGCTCATACAGTTCTTGAATCTGACACAAGCGGCCTACGAACGTCATCAATATTCGGCCCGACGACCTACGTGGTCATTAGTTCATCCAGCTCCTGACTCTGGCCCTTGCGGTCTACGGACATCATTAATACTCAACAACTACAATCTACGTGTTCACAGTTCCCGTAACTACTTATTATGTCTTCTCTGGCTAATTAACACTTTTGGAGCAACAATCTACAACACTCACGATGAACTACTACTTCCAAAACAATCTACAATGATGCTTCCAACCCGCTGTCACAAATAACAGCAGCCAAATTATAGTCATGCAACTTTGTAATTTCATTTTTCCGAATTCAAGAGAAAAATATACTTCTGTACTCATCATTCATAGTGAACTATTTCAACTGGCCTAGGCTCCCTGGTTTTTCCACCTTTCAAGGGTTTTCCATGTAAAAAGTCGAGGTGTCTTCTTCTGCTTACTTCGTTTCTGTTACATGTGTGTATTGAATTCTCGTACAATACTAAGACGATAATTCATTACTCTACCGCCGCGAATTTTCTGGCACGCATCACTACTCAATTCTTATGTGTGTGTGTGTGTGTATTTATTTATTTATTTTGTTTTCTAGTTGGGTATCCTTTTTCAAAATTTATGTATCCTTCATTTAAGATTAACGCATAGGGAGACGAATAATTCTCCTTTAACTAATATATATACATACATATATATATACATACATATATATATATACATATATATATATATATATATATAT
>JXCR01147371.1:59137-74113 GCA_002079205.1 Phalaenopsis hybrid cultivar
TGGGTGCAAATGACCAAAAATTGGGTTTGGGCTAAGTTAGCCATGTCAATTGGCTCAATTTATTGTTGAATTTGGTGTATATGATTACAAGGAACAACTTTGGTGAAGAATGGAAATGGTTTTGAGCCCAATTGAAAGGTCAATTTGAAGAAATTTTAAACTTTAATCAATTTGGTCATGTTGGGCTAGGCTTGGGTCTAGCTTGGGTTAGCCTTGGGCTAGATCCAAATTTATTGTTATAAATGGTCAATAGGTACCTCAAGAAGAGTTTTGAATATGAATTGGATGCCAATTTGGAGGTTAAGACAATCAATTGGGTGAAATATAGTTTTGAATATGAATTGGATGCCAATTTGGAGGTTAAGGCAATCAATTGGGTGAAATTTGGTTTAGTGCAAATGGATGGTTGATTTTGATGTATAGAAAATTCATAAAGATTTACAACATTAATTGAGGCCAATTGCTGATGGTTGATTTTGATGTATAGGAATGTTATAAAGATTTTTTAACATTAATTGAGGCCAATTGTATGGTTGATTTTGATGTATAGGAATTTCATAAAGATTTTTCAACATTAATTGAGGCCAATTGCGGCTATGGGTTCAATTGGGTGAGATTAAGTCATATGGTCAAAATTGGGGTTTTGACCCAAATTAAAAGTGGGCTCAAATCATGGACCCATTGAGCTTGGATTTGGTTTAGTTTGGTCATATCAAAAGTGAATATGAGTTTAGGATCGAAATTGTGGTCAATTGAGACCCAATTGATGGACATTTTAAATGGATTTGGGGAATTTTGGGTCTTTAAAGGGTAATTTGGGGATTTTGGTTAAAGATGGTCAAATTGGCCGAATTGGGCCATGTGGTAGTTGAAAGAAATGAAATTCGGAATATTTTTTATTTATTGGCATTTTATGCGAATTTTTGGAATTTTGGCATTTTGGGCCAAAGAGGGGTATATTGGTAAAGTTGAGGCACCAATAATCACCAATAAGCCATGGACCAAAGGAAGCCTCATTTTGGATCCTCTACATAGTGGTCTTAGCCAAACCATAGCCCTAGGGCTAGCAGGTTTAGGGGACCATCTACATGAGTATCCCAAAAGGTCAAGGGATCTAGACTAGAAGTTTGAGTTCAGGGTTGTGAGTGAATGTGGGTGTAGATGAGTTTAGTGAATGCCTTAGCTCTAGACCAAGACCCAGGGTCAACCCTAAGGTTCAGCAATCCTAAGGGTGACTCATCTTGAGTTTCCCCACAGTGACCCCACCTACTAAGTATTTAGAGGTTGAGAGCAATATGTGGAACTCCAAGTTGAGTAATGAAGAGGGTAGAATTTCTAATGGTGAGAGTTTCAAGTCTAATTTTCTAGGAATAGCCAAAAGGAAAAGTCCTATGGCTAGACCTTAGGTTATTAAAGAGGAGAAACTAAACCTCAACCAAAATTGAGGTCAACAATATATATATATATATATATATATATATATATATATATATATATATACTTTAATTTTTACATACATGTCATCTTTTTTATATTTTTGTTGAATCCTTGTAGGACGTAGAGTCTTCGTATTGTTAGGAGGAAGATATGGAAAAAATATAAGATGTGGTGTTAGAGCTTGTGTTTTTTACTCTATATTTTCTTAGGATTTTCGGGCGGGTAGAAATTATATCAAAGAAAAGGATTCTTATTTCTCTGTAATGGGAGAGAGAGAGAGAGGGAGACTCGGATGTCCTTTTTTCTCGATTAGATTCTTCTGGAAGCTCTCTCTGACCTCCTTTTTATATATGAGGAAAAATAAATATAAAATTACATTTGATACAATGTTGAGTTTGTCCGCAATATTTTGATGAAAAGATTATGATGTGTGTGTCAGACAGTGAAATAAATAAGGATTGACGCATGAGTAATGATAATTTTTTTTTCTAATGGCTCATTGGCCCCAGGCTAGCTCAACCACATCGGTAGGTGTGTTTAGCTCAACCACTTCGGCTTCTGTGCTTAACTCGAGAATGACCTGATCTTTAGATATGGGCTTTCGAAGCCCGTAAGGCCTATTGACCATTATGTTATGCCCTTGAAAAAGTTTTGTTTTAAGTATATGGTTGTATTTGGTTTTACATTTAGTTTTCCAAATCTCTTCACACTTCGGTTAGGAACTATGAGAAGAATAAGAGAATGAAGATATTCAGTTTCACATGAGAGTAAAAATATTCATTTCTTGTCACAATGTAATAGCTCGCTTGAAAAGATCTTCGAGGAACAAATGCATCATGATTCAAAAATAGGTTTTGCTATACCTAAAATGAATTAGATCAGCTTACGCTCATCTAAAAATTAATACTAACCTTCACTAGGGGTGTGCTGCATCTATAAGGAGTAGTTTCTTAAGCTTATGGATGAGTGCGATCAGTTTATCCTTGACAACCTTTGCTCTCCTACAAAAACGATTTTAGTATGAATCTTTGGTTCCTCCTGTTGAGAGTTGGTGGTTTTACACCTTGCTATAACAAAATTATTGGTTGAGTTGTTTTTGACTAGAATTGGTTCTTTTTTAGTAGAGTTGGAATTAAATTTAAAAATATTAAGGTAATAAGAGCAGAGTTTGGGACTTCTTTGTTCTTGATAATCATTTTGTTAGAGATTAAATGTCGTATCTTATTTTTCATGAGCGTGGACATGTTTGTTTCCAACATTCTTCGTAACGTCGTTATGTTGTCCAAAAAAAGAGACTTAATATATTAAAAATAACATTAATTGTGGTGGGTAGAAAACTTTAAAGTTTACTCCCTTCAAAGCCTATAAAAAAAATTTCTTGGGAGCCAAGAGTTCTTATTTTCAAAAAGAGTGACTTCTTGTTGTGATTTTTTAAGATTTTCAACTTCAATGTCTTCCAATGGATAAGGCTACCGTCAAAGCGATGAGGATCTGAAGGTCGCGTCTTCAGCTCATACTTTATCGATAGAGATTGAAGGAACTTAGGTTTATAGAGGAGGAATTGGGGAAGAAGTCAAATGTTATGGGGAGTTGAATGTCATAGAGGAAGATACTTTTTGTAAGCTCCTTATAAAAAGATTGAGGGAACTTAGGTTTATAGATATAAGAATCTGACTTTGGATATAGTAGAGATGGTTGTCCTAGGTAATAAGACAAGGCATCCTCCTTCTAAGATTTATCTACTGAGAAAGATTCCTCTTGATCTAAATGTTTTATTAGAAGGTCAAGTTTCCACTCATTGAAAGGACAAAAAAAACTAATTCCATTATTCTTCTTGACATTCCTTCGATGGTGTGTACACTTTGCTTCTTGATCTTAGGCTCTTTGAACTTGACAAGAATGCACCTGAAATCTCATACGTGGTTGAAATGCATAACTATTAGTTTTTTAACTGGTTGATTTGGGGGCTGCCTTTGAGGAATCTCCTGTAACTAATGGAGTTCCTTCAAGAGGTTACATAGAAGATAGTCAAGTTTCTGACCAAGGTAATGCTAGTCCACTTCCTGAAGCTTCTTTTCACTTCAAATACAATCACTATTTGTTTTCAGATAAATATGAAGAGGAAGGAGGGATAAAACTGGGTGATGACAATGTTGAGCCTATAATAGAGTCAGTCGTATCAGCAACTGACCATACTTCAGAGAGGCATGTTGATTCCAAAACTGCTTATATGCAACAGTATAACAATAATTATGATTATATTTTTTACTTATATTTCTTTATTTTGCAATAAAACCAAAAACTTGATCTTGAAGAAAAATAAGAATTTAACTTTTAATTTATATATGGTGGGATACTCTAAGTATACATATCGTTATCAAGTAATATAAGACTTTTTGATTAAAACCTGAATATCAAACCCATAGAGAAAATATACAATATGCTTATTTTGGAAAACTTTCTATTTTTAAAAAGATAATTATTTAAACTAAAGACGTTTTCGCAGTAAAGACAGTTTAAATAATTTTTGTAATTTTAATTTTTTGACAAAAAATAGAATAAACTTAAAAAGATAACTTGAGTTTTCGTAGAAGAAAAGTACTAAATATGAAAATATTTTTCTCTGTATCATGAATCAGTAATACGTATAGGAATTTTGTTGTGGAAGTATGCATATTGTGTTGTGCCAAATAGGAGCAATAGTATTCTTTACCCTTACTGGAGATGCTATAAAAAACATTGGCTAATTTAAAGTTTGAATAGTTCTGAAGACCGATTATGCAGAGAAGATACTAACTCTCACTCTAGAGTTCCCTTGATTCCCTCCACCTGGGGGCTAACATCTCGTATCAGAACTTAAAACAATAAACCAAGTTAGGGTTTTAACTTGTCACTTTAAAGTTCTCTAACTCTACACCCTTCAATGAATATTTTCTTATTTATTTGCACTTAATCATTGAACTACATTCTCATTCATACAACCTCATGTGATTCTTTTCAATTGTTGACTAAGACAATATCAGCCGGTTCTTACATGTTCTCACAATAAATTTTAACATCTGGATTGACAATCAACAAGTAATTGAAGTACATGGATTTAAATCATCACAACTTCTTCCAACATTAAAGATCAATACTCTNTATATATACTTTAATTTTTACATACATGTCATCTTTTTTATATTTTTGTTGAATCCTTGTAGGACGTAGAGTCTTCGTATTGTTAGGAGGAAGATATGGAAAAAATATAAGATGTGGTGTTAGAGCTTGTGTTTTTTACTCTATATTTTCTTAGGATTTTCGGGCGGGTAGAAATTATATCAAAGAAAAGGATTCTTATTTCTCTGTAATGGGAGAGAGAGAGAGAGGGAGACTCGGATGTCCTTTTTTCTCGATTAGATTCTTCTGGAAGCTCTCTCTGACCTCCTTTTTATATATGAGGAAAAATAAATATAAAATTACATTTGATACAATGTTGAGTTTGTCCGCAATATTTTGATGAAAAGATTATGATGTGTGTGTCAGACAGTGAAATAAATAAGGATTGACGCATGAGTAATGATAATTTTTTTTTCTAATGGCTCATTGGCCCCAGGCTAGCTCAACCACATCGGTAGGTGTGTTTAGCTCAACCACTTCGGCTTCTGTGCTTAACTCGAGAATGACCTGATCTTTAGATATGGGCTTTCGAAGCCCGTAAGGCCTATTNTAAAAATTTATCTCAAGTTCTCCACTAAACTCTTGAAGTTTCTTTGAATCTCTTTTCTCTTACAACACTCTCAATATAAAACTAAAATAAAAAAGATAAATATGTGATGGCTGAAAATCTCTCCAACTAACTCCCCAATTTTAGAACTTTCAAAACTTTCCCAGTACTTTCATGACCTCTTTCAAAATCCCAATCTTCTTTCTTTTATGATTCTCCAAAAGGTGCTTTGGTATCTCTTCAAAATTTATCTTGATTTGACGTGTTTCCCCAAGAGATGCATCCTTTCGCAATAATTTTCGTCCATGGTGGTTGTAACCACCTTTTAAGCCAATAGGTGCCTCAAAAATCACTTTGAAATTCACAAAAATTGAATTTACTCTTCCAATAACTGCTAGTGGCGTTTAAGCGCGGGGTTTCTGACATTTAGGCTCGACCTTCTCTGTTTAACCGGCGCTTAAGCGCCGGATCTGACGCTTAGGCGCCAAAACTCTTTTGCACATTTTTCACCTTTTTGCTCCAAATTTGATCATTTTTCACTCCTTTAAATATTTTTCACTATTTTTACCTGTAACTGCAAGAAAAATACAAAAATACATTCCATTAAAGTGCAATATCTCAAAAATAGATATAAAAATGTGTCTAAAAATACTATATATTTTAGGCGTATCTTATGTTATTTCAAATCCTGAAGTGGTGTTTAATACAATTGAAGGTACTCATAAACTTGATGAATTGATGGCAAGTGCTTCGCTCACAATATAGGTGATCCATAATACTGAGCAAGGTGATATGAAGTGTAACCTACTCATAGTGAAAAAGGCCTATTATAGGTTATGGAGCACTGTTGAGATTCCAGGGAGCACATAACTGACCTTGAGACCAGAGAGGTGGCGACTGACCTGATACCTGACGAATGAATTGACGAAATGGAAGCGATTGTTGACATCAAATTTTTATATCACATGAGTAGGGTGTCCACTTGAATGTCTCATAAAGATTCACTACTCACTTGTACCTCAAGATACTCATCTGAGACCTTCTAGTATGTATTTAGAGCACAAAACAAGGGCTTGTGATGATTCGATCTTACCTGGGAGAATCTGCCATTAGATGGGCTTACTCATGACATGAGACATGTTTGGTGTCCATTCCAGTGTTTAGAGAACATATCATATCCACATGAAACCTCTCGTGGATAAGGGAACCCATCGAAGCTTCCCATAGGTGTTCCATAAAAGGTAAGGGTTTAGAACGATGTAACCACGGCGTGGTTTGGGGCCACCACCGACAATGAATCCCCTGATAAATGACCAATAAAAATATTCATTTCTAAAGTTATAGGATCATATTTGATTCCACATAGCTTTCAAATGAAGAAAATCCTCTAATAAATGTTTTCAATGAAAACAAGGTTTTTGGGGCTATACCAGTGCTAAGGTGCCAGCCACGGGCACCTAGGGGCCCAAAATAACCACTAAAGAGCTTAAAATTAGAGAGCTAAACAAGTAGGCACTAGTCTTCGGGTACCTAGGTGCTCAGATTGCCCTCTGGAGCCTCCAAACCGAGAACTGAACAAGCATGTGCCAACCTACCAGTTCTCAGATGTTATTCCTGCGTGCCTAAGTGCCCCCTTCCGTGCAACATTTTCCTAGCCCATGGAAAGTAGGCACCAAGAACCCAACGACATGGTGCCAGGATCGAGGCACCTAGGCATAAGATTAAATTTTGGCCCCATTTTCTTCTCAGCATCTTCACCAAACCCCATTAAAACCCACCTTTTAAGTAGCTGAAAAGCTTGCTTAAGGGGATATTTAGGGAATAATCAATGGGGGAGAGCTGGAGTGGCCATGTGTCTACTTATTTGACACATGAGAGGCTTTGAGCAAAGGTATTGCATGGGGGAGAAGTAATCAATGTAGCTAAGTTTTCCCCCCATTCTCTTCCATTCTGGGTAGGGCTTCATCTTGCAGTGTCCTTCTTCTTCCTCGAGTTGTGAAACCTAGAGTGGTCCTATTTCTTGGTGCTGGAAGGATTTATTCTAGAATTTGGAGTGGAGAACATTGAGAAGGCTGAGAGAAGAGGTTTTCTCTAAAGAAACCCTACTTCTTCTTCCTTTTCTTCTTCCCAATCATTTTTTCTTCTCATTCTTCTTCCTCTTTCTCCACCACTTTACTTAAGTGCATGAGGAGACCTTTCTTGCGGAGGAGCTCAGCTAGTGAAGGATCTAGTTTTTTTCTCTCCTATACAAAATGAGAGCTTCATTCTAACTTGAGGAAGGATTGTCGGTGCTTCGCTGAAGCTCGAAAATTCACTAGAACAGGACTTTTTCATCTCTCCTACCGCTAGGAGAGATTCTTTTTGAACAAAAGTTGGACATTGATCGACCACTGTGGCAATAAGATTGATTAAACTTTTTCTTTTTGATGCTTCAAAACTTACCACGGGGAAAGTCAGCCGTACAACACAAGTGCATATATCAAGTAGTACTTCGGTTAAAGAGTGTCGCATATCGATCCCACAGAAAAATGCAATATTTGCATCCACAAAAAAATCTCTATTTTAATAATTTAGTTAACTTAGCTTGGCATCTTTGAAAAATAGGTTTGAAATCTTAATTCTAATGAAAATGGAATAGATCGCAGATGGTGGAAACAGTAAACTGAAAAAATCTCAAGAGTTCGCTCAAGTTTGATGAGGCTCATGCCGCTACGATTAGGGGACTGTGATGATTGTGGTTTTGTAAATGTTTTCCTACTTGATTGTTACAAATCACGGATATGTTACTCATTATGTCTATGTCTAGGTCAAAAGAAGGCTAGAAACCTTGAAGTTGAGGCCTCCTCAATCCCCATGGCATTCTGCATTACTATGCTAATCACTAGAAAGATTGCAGAATTCCACTGGTACATGTCAACTCTCTCGGGATTGTATGGTTAACCCTTTCTTTCCACTATGCAACGTTTTGAAGTCGTAAGTTCATGAAACATTTTAACATTATAGTTGGCAAGACTAGGAGTAAATTAAGAATGGAAGTTAATCAGCAACAAGACTCATGAAAGCATGGGAAAACATTAATGAAAAATCATTTTAGAAAACCACAACGCAAATCATTACCCCTACATCACAAAGGCATAAAGAAAAGTCTAGCCACACATTGACGAGAACCACAAATTCAATATCTGTGTAGATTTTCATTACAGAAGATAAATAGGAGTAGTAATTTAGAATAAAAGTTGTCCTCTCCATAAGAATAACACATTTTTCTCTCATAAAATAGATCTCTCAAAAGCTCACAAGAATTTTATGATGGAAACTCACCTCTTGAGGATTCAATCAAAAGGGAGGAGAGAACCACAACAGAAATACTTCCTCGAATCAAAACTCACCCCTTCTTACAGCCTCCAGCCGCCCATGATGCCCTAAGATCAGCCTCATGAGTTAATTTGTAGGCAAGGCTCAACAAAGGCAATAAAATTTTCACCAAACTAAATTTCTGCGAGCTCGCGCTGGCATGCCACGAAGATGGCGAGGGTGTGTTAGGTGCGGCGCGGGTGCTTCTCAACTATTGTGTGAGTGCACTTGAAGCTAAACTATTGAGCGTGCGGGTACCGACACAGATGCTTTTCATTGGGCACGGGGGTGTTGAACACTGTGTGAGTGCACCATTTTGGCGACACAGGTGCGCTGGTCCGAAATCCTCGTTTTTGTACTTGTTTTCATCCTTTTTTACATCAAACTCTCTTTTCTCCCTCTATTATGCACAATTAAGACAAAACATACATTTCTCGAGTATAATATGGTATAAAAAGATGTAATACATGGGGAATTGTACTATTTAAATGTCACATATTTTAACTTTATCATTCTTCATTTCATTACGCCCTCTAGATCTAGTTATTAGAGAATCTAAGTTAAGATTCTTAATGTTTCTAGAGGAAACTTTATAACTTTAGACCTTATGCGATGCGATCATGAATCCAAGTGCAAACCTACCCTTTTTATTTTTAGCACGAAATCACATCGTCGTAACCCCACATTTGCGCCACTAATTTCGTTCTCACGATGGAAGGGAGCAAAATCCGTCGTCTGGGAGTAGAAAACGAAAAATTCCCATTAGCTTTGACATTCCCTATGCCGTAAAGACTTTCCTTTTGAAATTCCTTTGCGCTGGCCAAACGGAACTGGCCGCCCACCGCTTTGTAGCCACAAACGATCAAGCCTCTTTGTCATGTGTATGTATTCACATGTGCATTATGTGTTTGGCAAGGTTTTTGTTAAATATGCATTAAGACTATCTAATTTTGCACGTCGCCCCATTAGCTTGTCTGATTGACCCCACCGACTTGTTCGGCAAGACCGACCATCTTTTGGCAACTCAACCGATCGGACACACTGGCTCAATTGGATCGATTGTCTTGTTCGCTGGATAGTTTGATCGATACCATCAGTCTGATCAGAACGTCAACTATATTTTGTCAATCTGATTGATCAGTCACATCGGCTCGTTCAAATCTATCATCTTCCCTAATCAGCTCATCCAATTGGCCCCACCAGCCTAATGGACAAGACCCCTTTATTTATTTGAGGAATATGGGCCCCTCTATTCTTCCATTAAATGCTCCNACTTTGTTCAATCTTAAACATACATTACAACAGAAGTTACAGCATTTCTTTTTCTCTCTCGACAGGAACCAAAGAGCCCCTGAATTTAGAAAAACTGTAAATTTATAAGGGATTTACAATTTCTGAATTTATAAATACTATTAAACGCTAAATCTGACTAAAACCAAAGACCCCATCACTCTCTCCTCCCAACATATCTCGGAGTAGAAGCATAACAAAATTTTGAAATCCGGTCAAGACCAGCCAGGCCAGGCTCATGCTTCGCAGTAAAAGGGAAGAACCCTGAGGCAATTTCGAAAACAGACAGTTGCCGGATTAGAAAGGCTAGTAGACTGAAAAGGTTCCGAAAGCTTTAAATGCCCCCATTAATGGCAGACTCTGACGGGAGCTCGCCCGCTGCCACTCCTTGGCCTCTGGCTTTGCTTTGGAACCCCTCACTTCCTTCCCTTTGCCCGACTCCTCCTCATTCTTATCGCTGGAAGCCTGCCCCTGCTCCATTCGAAATCGCGCTCCCGTTGAAATTAATTTAAAAAAAGGTTACCGGGAGATCAAGTTTCTTTCGCAAAAGAACCGCCTTGGAGAAGAAAAGAAGATGCCGAACTGAGAATTTGGTTTCAGGGATGTATAAGAACCAGCTGCAGGAGCTAGCGCAGAGGAGCTGCTTCAATCTGCCGTCTTACGCCTGTGTGAGAGAAGGCCCAGACCATGCGCCTCGGTTCACAGCTTTCGTCAACTTTAATGGCGAGATCTTCCAAGGTCCAAGCCACTGCACCACGCTTCGTCAGGCAGAGCACGCCGCCGCGGAGGTTGCCCTCACTAATTTATCATCAAGAGCCCCTTCTCGCTCCCTCGCAGCTCGGGTCCTGGTAAGCCCCTCTCACTGCTTCTCACAAAATGCGATTTTTATTCACTCTCAGATCCCAAGTTGCGATCTTTCTCTCTGTTACTGTGTAAAGGATGAGACGGGGGTGTACAAGAACCTCCTCCAGGAGACGACCCACAGAGCTGGGCTGAACCTACCGGTGTACACGACTGTGAGGTCCGGCCCTGGCCACCAGCCTGTTTTCACTTCCACTGTGGAACTCGCTGGTATGTGTATCTCTGGCGAGCCTGCAAAGACCAAGAAACAAGCAGAGAAGAACGCAGCCATGGCCGCTTGGTCCGCCTTGAAGCAAAGTAAATGGGTCAATAACGGTCTTATTTTCTTGTCCTTCAGCGCTGTACCGCTTCTTTTTGTACTGATTTCCCTTTTCTTGCAGTGCCTGATTTAGAATCCTTGTCTTGGTCGAGGGATACGAGNGCCGGTGTACACGACTGTGAGGTCCGGCCCTGGCCACCAGCCTGTTTTCACGTCCACTGTGGAACTCGCTGGTATGTGTATCTCTGGCGAGCCTGCGAAGACCAAGAAACAAGCAGAGAAGAACGCAGCCATGGTCGCTTGGTCCGCCTTGAAGCAAAGTAAATGGGTCAATAACGGTCTTATTTCCTTGTCCTTTCAGCGCTGTACCGTTTCTTTTTGTACTGATTTCCCTTTTCTTGCAGTGCCTGATTTAGAATCCTTGTCTTGGTCGAGGGATACGAGTGCGGGTGGCGGAGGAGGTGGAGGAGAAGAGCAGGAACAGGTAGTGAGATATCTTCAAAACATAAAACCCAAGGAAGAGAACAGGCATGGGAGGCAGTGGGAGCATTGCCAGCAGCAACAACAGAAGCCGAAGAAAAAGTTAGTTGGTTTCAATGATGGAACCTCCTCCGTTCCTTCACCTCATCGTTCCGTTAATTTCCAGCAACAATGGAGATCCCTCGATCACTTTGCTGACTTCACTTCGATCCATTCATCTCCGCAGCAGCAAAAAAAACGTTCTTTTTTAGCTCCACTCCANCGAGGCAGAGGGAGCATTGCCAGCAGCAACAACAGAAGCCGAAGAAAAAGTTAGTCGGTTTCAATGATGGAACCTCCTCCATTTCTTCACCTCATCGTTCCGTTAATTTCCAGCAACAATGGAGATCCCTCGATCCCTTTGCTGACTTCACTTCGTTCCATTCTTCTCCGCAGCAGCAAAAAAAACGTTCTTTTTTAGCTCCACTCCATCCCACAGGACGAAAACTCGTGTCCCCATTGCAGTTCACTTCAAATTCCTCTGCATCTTCTCAGGAGCCTTTCTCCTCAAGTGGTACGATTAACAGCTCTATAATCCTCCCAACCGCTCGTCCCGTTCCATCTATTGCTGGAAATACCTCCTCCCAGTCTAGATCACAAGAAACCCAAACTCTCTCTGATGGAAAAAACCCAGAGCGATTATATGAGAAGGCTATTCAAGGAAAGCCTTCCTCTTCTTCTGTTCTATCAAATTCTTATGCAGATCCAAACACTTTAGTCCATGCTGGACGGGCATTCAGCCCTCCCCCCATCAAAATTTCGAAAGGGGAAGACCCACAGAGAACCTCTTCAACAATCCCTGTTCCCAAAATAATGAACACGGGTGGATTCCATACCCATGGCATTGCTCCAGCAGTTCAAATCCGGTCGGTGATCCCGGTCTGTTCCGCCCCGCCTACCCGGCAACCACAGCAGTCACCGGTGACAAACACCCTCCCCTCTTTAGTCCCAAACAAAGAAACAGAGAGCGCAATTTCAGGAACCATTCCAAAGCTCAACAATCTGCAGCTCTGAGCAAAAAAGAGTCTTTCAATCTCTTATACTATTGTCGTGTTAATCTTCTACAAATCATCCAAGTCCTTCAATTTATGCTTGTGAGCTCCCTTGAGAACTTTGACTTTTGTGCTTCTCTCATCTCCAATGGAGTCTTGTTTCATTTTGGTTTATATATCAATTTTGCTGCCACTTCTTCATGAGCCGCCCAAGCATCTATTAGTCCTCTGCAGATGAATTAGAGGCTAAGAGGCAAGAGCACCATTGCAAACTTCATTGAAATGCTTTATCCAATTTGTTGCCCGTTTCTTATGATACATAATCTATGTTTCTTGGTTGAGTTCTGTATAAATTCTTAATTAATCGTTAGCTAAACTCTTAGAAAATTGCAGAAATTCCAGGTGTTCTTTCTCTGTTGCTCCTCAAAGTCCCCAAATCCGCAAGATTTGAGAAGGAAAACAACAGCCATGGCTGTGTAGAACACAACCGTGCACTTGTGCTGCTGTTCATGACTGAAATGAACAAGCTTTGCAATGCCATTAATTGTCATCTGAGCAGGAAGCCTCAGGGAAGCTATTGGCCATGGTGATGGCCCTGTGTAACAGATGGGTGCATTCAATGCTGCGTTCGGGGGTTGGGGTTGAGAGAGAAAGTATGAGGTAAGAAAACAATGCAGTGTGGAGCATAGCTTTTAAGTTTGTGGCCAGTCATTCAATGGTGTCTGTCCAATCCATTAATGCCGATTTCAGTATGGCTACTTTTAATAATTTTAGGTAGCCATATCGATGTCAGAGAAAGGTCTCAGCTGCTGATTAATGGTTATTAAAGGCTACTAACATGGCGTAGTAAATTAGTTATCAATTTTCAGTATTATATGAGAAAGTATATAAAAAATTTGAGAATTTGAGAATTTGGTCGGTATTACCTTATGATGCGCCCATAAGAATTTTATAATATAAATTGTAGAAGTTGGATAAAAATCAAATAAGTAGAGCTGTTAAAATGGTTTGTTTTTCGCGAAGAGCTGATGTTCGGCTTGTTAAGAAACTCGTGTTCAGTTATTTTGTTTAGTTAATGAGTAGAACAAAAATAAATATTTGTTCGTTTGTGTACGGCTGATTTTATCATCGATGAGTAGTATTTTCAAAAAATTTAAATGACTACGGGCTATAAAAATTTATAATTAATTAAAAGTATTAATTAAGAAAATATAATAAAAATTATTAAATTAATTTCAAATAATGTTTTAAAATGTCTCATTCCTTAATATCTTATGGCATAATTCTTTGTTCTTAGTTGGTTTTGTTCGGATCGTTAAGTGAACGAGTCGAACATAAACACAATTTTTGAGCTCGAAATATAAACGAGCCGAACACGAGCTAAGCCTGGTTCGCTCGTGTTCGGCTCGTTTACACCCCTACAAATAAATAGTACATTAAGAGTAAATAAGAAGTAATAAGATATTTAATAACAATAACTTCAATTATTTTTGCGATTGAAGTTATTGTTTATAATATATAAAATATGTACCAATTTTTCTAATATTATATAAATTTGATATCTTTACAATGTGTTGGGCATGTTTACTTTGTGTTCGATATATGTACATGGCACTTTAATTTGAAGTGATCGTATGTCATAGACATTATTTAGATTATTTTTTGTAGTGTTAAAGTTAGGTGATGATGATGGATGATATGAATACAAGCTTATTATGGAAAAGAACGTTTTGTTGTAATGGAAGTGGAGTATTTTTTGCCTCTATTTAGTGAAAATATTATAAATATGATTTAATAGTTTAGATTAAATGATTTAGTAGCCTAGATTCAATGATCTCATTATAGATGATTTGTATACATACCACTAAATCTCTATGTATTTGCATATCTAGCCCAAAAGCTTCAATTTTTACATGTACCATCTTACTCATGCATGTATATGGTATAAATGTGAAATATAAAGTTTAAGTTGTCATATATATGAATACATAAAGTTGAGTGATATGTTAAGTGACCCTAGAATAATTTTTTTATTTATTGTTTAACTAAAATGTTAAAATACGGTTTTCATTTTAGAGATGTTATCTCGAGAAAAATAGAAGAGTATTGGAAAATTGTGAAAGCCATCATTGCTCTTAAGGTTGATGGTGAGAAATAATATATGTCAATGGCAATTGAGGAATGGATGGATGATGGAGGACTTCAATGCCAAATGACTTTAGATGATGATAAGCATGAGATGATGGAGAAGATGCAAGATTATTTAAATGATGGAGTTTGGGCAACTAAAATCTGTCAATTGGTGTTTGGAGGCTTACATTGGAAGGATGATGGTGAATGGAGTTATGGANAGAATGATACGGTGGGACGCGTGGCAGCTGACTCAGAAGGCGGCGTCGAATAGGAGCGCGCCTCGTGGCTGTTCAACGGATCCGATGATCCAGTCAGCCCATGGTTTGAATAAATAAATAGGGGTATTTAATAAATTCATAAAATACCCCTAAACTTCAAAAATCCATATCTTTGCATAAAAAATTCATAAAAATAAAATAAAAATA